>JBBYHK010000017.1:1299104-1323688 GCA_038382065.1 Adansonia grandidieri | reverse complement strand
TTAGGAGGCTCATACATGCATTTTAGTATACGTGAACCAAACTATAAAGAGGAAATATATATGGGAAAAAAAAAAAAAAACCAAAGAGAGAGAGAGAGAGAGAGAGAGAGGAAGTGTGGGTCGATAGATAAATTATCATTAACGTTTAGGATCAAAAGTATCAAACTTCTTTAATAAGAATTTTCCTTACAATGATCAAAACTTGCATACGTACGATTAGAGAGTGGAGATGGCAATAGCCCAGGCGGGGCAGAAGCTCAGATTCTTATTTACAAAATTTAGAATAATAATAAATCAAATTAAGGCAAGACCAGTTTGAATTGGAAAAAGAATTATGTTTAAGCTTAATTTAATATGGATTAAATCCAACGAATATGGTATGTAATCTAAGTTAACTCAAATTGAAAAGAAATTATGTTCAAATCTAATCTAATATGAACTTAACGTATTAAAATAAATAAATAATCTGATTTTTGAATAGATTTATTAAAAATTATTTAATTTTTTTTTCTTTTCGATGTTCTCTGTCATCCAAGCAAGCCAATCAAAATTATATCAACCATTATAGTATATATTTACTTTTTTTAATCCTTATTTGGTAAGAAAAAAATGAAATTTATTTATGTTTAAATTAAATTAATCTAAAAAAGAAGAAGAGGGAATTCATGTTATGCCTCCAACCGAGCAAGGGTAAGGACTAAGGAAGACAAAAGGATTAATCCGGAGGTGGCTTCATTGAACCTGGTCAGACTTTAGAAAAAGAGTTAAGCTCAGCTAGCTAATCAATTAAAGTGGGACGGCCCCCCTCACCAAAATTTGGTTTGACTCACTCCCTATCAAACCGCACGTGAATAAACTATCTTTACCTGTGACAAACAAAGCTTTCGCACCTTTTGCCGCACATATCATTATGTTTATAATTCGGTGAAACAATTGGAGTAATAGATTTTGTGGTCCAATATTTTATGCGTATCATACATAGTGATGGTCAAGTTTTCGACGAAGCTAAATTATCAAAGAAAGACATTGTAGGTATACATATTTTGCAATAAAAATCAATTCAATTTTTTTTCACACATTTAATTGTAATTTGAGAGAAAGGAAGGAAATGATTACTATTATTGAAATTTAAAAATTAAATTAAATTTATTTATGAGTTAAAAATAATTTAACTTTATTAAATATTATAATTTAAAAATAATTACACGAATATATCATTGTTTCAATGTTCAAATAAATATAAAATTATGACTTTTGAGTCCAAGTAAGAAACACTATTCTTCCCCTCTTTTAGGATTTTTTTTTTTTTCCCTTTTTCCTTTGTCATTGACTAGGTTCTAACTTCTAAGCTTAACCAAATAAAAGTGATATGTAATATTAATTAATTTCATCAATCAAAATCAGTTATCTCTCCCTATCCCTCAGGCATTGTGACATTGTCTCATCGTTGAACCTTTTCTTTTTTTCTTGTTTTAATAGACAAATTGTGTTACTCCAATGCGACATGAATGACAAAGAAGGCAAGAGAGATTGCTTGGTTACTACTTCAAAATATAGGAAGTATCTGGTGACTGGTGAGGTGAGGTCCAATCATTCATTATTAATTAATTAAAAATAATACAATAAGATTTGAATGGTGAAAATTAAGCATGGAATAAATCATCATGCACACATATTGTATTTTAATGCAAGTTGCTTGTTTGAGATTAAAAGAATAGCAAATTGCAGATTAAAAAAATAATAATAATAATAAAGTAAACAAAAATATTGTAGATTTGACAGACCATTCACGTGAATCCTGAACTTTTTTAGTTTTTTTTTTAATATAAATATAAACATAATTTAAATTATAAATGTCAAAACTTTTGATATGAAACGAGTACAATATAATAAATATAGTAAGTATATTACTTTAATAGTGTTTAAATGTATTATATTATATTATATTATATTATTATTTTTAGGGTTTCCAGTCAACTAACTTTTGGTTTGCCTTCCTGACCCCTCAGCACCCAATTCGCCAGTGCCAATTAATCTTGCAGGTATAGGCCAATCTCTTGCGCATAAAACAACAAGTGAGAAGTGGAGGTTCTCAACTATATTACATAAAGAATTATAATGTACATGTCAGGTTCTTATAATTTTCGAGACGTTTTGCAAGGGCCCGATTGAGTCTTAATCCATTTCGAATGATATTATTGAAAATTTTTTAAAAATTATAGATTTGAAAAAAATTTAAATGTGTAACTTTTTTTTTTAAGTTAGTTAATTGGAGAGAAGTCGAAAGGTTATAGATAAATTATGAATATTTTATATATATAAAAATAATTTGCAAGGAAAATTACTCTAACCATTTTTGCTTTTTTCTAATAAATTTTAAATTTATTAAATTTTAAATTTTAAAAATAATTATTTGAATAAATTTTTAAACCAATGAATTATGCTTTTTCATTCATGTTGGTCGATCTATATATGACTTCTCCGAAAAGGAAATGAAAGAGGTCTTTTGAAGATTATAAATGGATAATGTGATCAGTAATTATTATTTGAGCTTACATAAAAATAATTTTACACCCAAATAATGTAAACTATAAATCAAATTCATTACAAAGAAAAGCAAAAGATCTCCACAAACTCACATGACCTTTATGAATGAATCTAAAGGATTGAGAACAACGAACACAAAATAGAAGTTATTGAAGTGGATGTTCTTATGGTCCAAGTCATCCACTTAGAAAAAAAAAGGGTAAAAAACAGTCGAAATTAATATAGAAAATCCCATGCCATTAGTGGAGGAGTTTAT
The DNA here is from genome assembly GCA_038382065.1 of Adansonia grandidieri. NCBI lineage: Eukaryota > Viridiplantae > Streptophyta > Magnoliopsida > Malvales > Malvaceae > Adansonia > Adansonia grandidieri. The sequence continues at coordinate 1,320,885 of JBBYHK010000017.1, read as the reverse complement.
AACCAAAAACCAGACAAAAGGATAAGATACTTTTGGAGAGAGCATCTAAAACTTAAGCCACCAACGTTAAGAAATCTAAACAAAATAATAACATTATGCAAAATCCACTTTCCATTATATAAATAAAATATGGTACATTCTAATTTAACAAAGTATCTAGAAAAAGTTAAAATTCTTTGTCCAACAAAAATATCTAAAGGCATCATACTAATTGTTAAGATGACTAATTGTACACTTAGATACTCTAAAATAAAGAATTTATTTTTAATACGTTGAAGATATAATTCTTTTTAATTTCACATATAGAAGATACAATAATTAATTTATATAATTAATTTTAAAAAATAAATTTTAATAAATTTAATGCTTGAATTTTAGCATTAGTAACTTCTTCTTGCATTTTAAACTGTAGCCTTCATTGTATAATATTTATATACATATATATATATATATATATATAAATGTAAAGATGTTTGTTCAGTCGAAAAATTTCATTGGGTATTAAATCAGCCCTTATTAGGCAAATTTGTCGTCCGTGGCCTCCGCTGTTTAGAAAAGGCCCATCTTCTGGGTTAAAGGATTCGTTACCACTGAATCAAAACCCACCACTTTTTTTTTTTTTTTTTCATGCATATCATTATATCAACTTTAATTATATATTTTACGGGTAATATGTTGCTTGCTTGGCTTCATAAGTTATAAAAAATATATATTTTAAATAATAAAAGTAAATATTATTTTCATATATAAAAAAAATATAAAATCAAATCACCCATAATTATTTTTAATCAAAAATAAAAAAAAATCCCATTTTGATTACAGCCAACAAAATAAATATACATAAACTGTATTTTATATAGGTAGCTTGCGTTTATAAGTTAGACAGTTTCAAGAATTTCAAAGCAAGACAAAAAGAACGGTTACATCAAGTATTTGTTATTACATTAATTAGTTTTTAAAAAATTAAATGACAAAAAGAAAAAAGGGGGCAAAGTGAGGGTTGCTTAACAATCAATAATGTCTTGTTTTCTTTTTTTATTTATTTTTAATCAATTATCAACAATACTTTAGTGTCTGAAAAAGTACATATTTATAGATCAAGATAATGTTTTTGAGATACAGTAATGTTTATTTGTTGTTGAAAATGATAAAGCTATTGTGTCCATCAAACAAAAAGAAAGCAAACACATTTCGTCCTTCAAACTATATCATCCCAATCTTTAACGGATATTGGGAAGGGACGGCCCATTTTCTTTCCCCAACAAGGCAGGGTTGAGGTGAAAAATTGCGAAGTAGTTTTTAAATGCTTTAAAACGGCAGCGTCTAACGTCAGAAGAAGATTGGTTTATTTTATTTTATATATATGTATATACTCGTCCTTCAAACTACATATATCCCAATCTTTAACGGATCTATCAGAAATGGCCGGCCCATTTTCTTTCTCCAAAGAAGTAGGTTTATTTAAGGGTGAAATTATCTGTTTAAATTTAAAAATTTATCCAATATTTAAAAAAATTTAGATAAAAATATTAAACTTAAAAAATAAATTTGGATAAAAAATTAAGTCCGATTAAAAAATGAATCGAGTCTTAGGTCCAAATTTCAAGATCCAAGCCTGGCCGACCCACTTTACTATTACATTATGTATATATTTATTTTATATTTTTATGTATTATATAATTTTTATCATATAAATAATACATATATATAATATTATAGTATAAATTTTAAAAACTAAATTAAATTGATAAAAAATTATTAAAAATTAATTTTTTAAAAAATATATTATAAACAAAATATAATATCAATAAACTTAAATAAGTATAGACTTTTTATTTAAAACTATAAATAAATTTAAATAAAATTTAACCTTTATTTTTAACCGAATCAAATTTAAATAAATATATTTAATATTTAATATCTCACTTAATTTCGATTTGAATTTAACCCGACCCGCGTAAGAGCAGGTCTATCGACGAGGGAGGCTTGAGGTTAAAATTGCAAAATTAACCAATTATCCTAAAAAAGAATGCAAAATTGTTTCTAACCGCTTCAAAACGGCTGCGTTTACGTCAGGAGAAAGTCGGTTTAGTCGGTTTATTTTATTATATATATGGTCACAGTGTTGACGATGTTTCTTTCCGTCTTTCTTTCAACCTTTTCCTTTTCAAATAGTTTCTTTTATTCCCTCTTTACTTTCTTCTTCTTCTTCTTCTTCATTCCTCGTATTTTCTTTTTATTTTCTTTTATCCGCTCATTATTTTTCTTTTGTTTTTATATTTTCTATTTTTCCCATTCCTCACAACTCAATTAAAGAAGCTCAAGGAAAACTTACTCAGATCTTGTATCATAAAGCCTATAATTCAAGACAGGACTCGTTTGATCCGATCTGGTATTTACATCCTCCATAATCAACGATTGCTTTGTTTCTTCCTATTTAATTTCAGTTGACTGAATGAACGGCAAATATCAATGAGATTCTTATCCTTCTCAGTCTTTAATATCTTGCTCTTTAACGTTCGCCATTTTAAAGAATGTTCACATTGGCTTCCCCCTGATCGTCTTTTGTAAATTTTTCATGAAAAATATAATAATTAGGGTTGATATTAGCTAGCTAAAATGAATCTAGCTTTTATATTTATCGGCATAGATTTCTTTTTTTATTTTCTGCAAAAGAAGAGTAAATTAGAACTGCGATGAAAACAGTTCTTTAAAAAGAACACCAAAAAAAAAAAAAAAACGAAACTTCTTGTGCCGATTATTTTTATAAACTGAATTTAAAACTGCCTAGTTTAGTGGAGTGACCATTCTTGATTTTGGATTATGAAGTTGTAGTTATCGCTTTAGTCTTGTGGGGAAGCATGAACATCGTGAAAGGTGTTGCCGACCTTATTCGTTGGACATCTAGTGGTCGAATTGAAGATCTTCCAAGTGCACAAGGGGAGAGGTTGTCTCCTCCTACTCCACGTGCACATCTAGCTATCGGTTTCTGCTGATGAGAATCTTTCTAATTTCATAGCAGAGAAAACGGGTTTCTTGCAGTGAGTACTCGTATATGTGGCGTCAATCATATGTAGCTTTATTGATTTAAATTCATATGTATATGAGAAAGCTCAGATGTACGGTATTACTGAAGATTTTTCTGAAATCGGTGCTTCATCTTCAATTGACTCTTCTGGTAGTTAAAATGGTTCTCTTTCTGAAGCAATGCTACATTGGCATCAGAAGGCTGTTGTCTCAGTGATGGAAGCTGGTGGCCTTAATTGGTTAGTAGGTAAGACAGGCACTTTTATCATCGTCCTATGGCTGCAATATGCTTTTTTTTTTATTTTAAATAAGAGCAACAGAAAAGCAGAGATTATGACGAGGTTGTAATATGGTTATTCATGGTTATGCTGAAAATTGAAAAGTTATAACCTTATAATTGGTAAACTTCTTTAGTACGTCTCAGTATTCGTTGGATTGTGCCTGCTTATATCTTCAAGATTGATTTCTTTTGGGTGCCTTTTGATTTAACATGACTGCCTCTCCGACATTCTCTCTCATTAGCTGTTATCTTGTTTAAATTATTTTGCATGCTTGCAGTAACTTGCATATGATTAATTAGACACTCATTATTTTGATTTGTTTGGTTGTATTCTTAATGTTTTAATTATTCACTGGGCCTTCCCGCTTGGTTGGCATGTTTGATTATGTTGTTTTCATCTCTCATTTTTTTTTTCTCTTCCCTAAATGAGCATTTACCGAGGGACAGTGAGTTGTACGTATATTTATTGCTTCCTGACGTTGACTCCATCCCTAAACCTCAACGAGTCCTCCCACTGTCATAAAAGGATGGCAGCATTTGGAAACCTGGGGCCTTGAAATACATCTAGGATTTTATTACCACCTGACATCATGAATGTAAACTTAGTGGTGTTTTAGTTGCAATGTTTCTTGAATTGAAACTAACAGTACATACTTGTGCACTTGTTTGTTTGCATTTTATTTTTGTTCATGGAGGCTGTTTGTTTTTCAGAGTTGATGCGTGTCATCAGAAGGTTAATCATGAAAGAACAGTGGACAGATATGTCACTGCAGTGCTTGATTTTGAGAACCCTTTGTGTTGTAGTATCTGATAATCCACGTGGTCAAAATCATTTCAAGAGCATTGGGGGGCTTGAAGTTCTATTGGATGGACTTGCATTTTCATCAATTAATATGCTACTTTTAAAGGGTGCCTCACATGTTCATGGCCAAAGGTACTTTTTTAACTTGTTTTGCAAATTCACCTGTGTCTTGACATTAGATTGAGCTTGCTAGTCAAAGGCATTAGGTACCATTTGGTTTGGTTGTTGAAGAGATGAAACTAGAATGTTTCCTGATCACCTTAAAAGTTTCCATCAAATGCATTTTCACCCCACTGTGTTTCTGGCCACTTGGCTACATAACTAAGTTAATTATATGATGTGATACTCTTTTTTCCTGGTTCAATTTCCTTTCTTTCTTGTCCCCTCCTCTTCATTATTTAAAATTTGAAACATTTAGTTAAATTACAACGAACTCACATATATACTTGCTATGTGAAGAAGTGTTCATATTGTATGATTAGTTTACTTTACAGCAGAACTTTTAACTCTCCGTTAAAGTACCTTGCATTTAAATCTTTAGTCTAGCTAAATGCTGCAGATAGAACCAAGTAATGACTAAGATATTCCATCCCTAGTGAGTTTTCCTGGAGTATTGGTTTTGCCATGTGATAGATTTTTCTTCAAGTTCTTGAAATTTTATGAAGAGCAAGAAAGAACTGGGATTGGCTTAGTTGGCTCGTTTAATTAGCCAGTAAGCTGGAAACAATAATTTTGCTCGACTCTATTTCAACAAATATCTTGCATTTTGTATTACATTTTCATCATTTCCGTTTTATTTTCAATTTTTTGACTTGAATGCTACGAAAATTGCTGCTCAGGATTTCAACTATATATTTTGTGCATGAAGATGAAGAATTCTAATGAATCTTTCTGCGTTTTCCGAGCATTATTTCTTTCCCTTTTGTAACGGTAGGAGATAGGCAGGTAAGAGAGGCAACCTTTTAGAAATTCAATTATCTCTTTAGTTCATAATGAGGAGCCAAGACAAAACTTGCGATATTTAACACATATATATACGTACAATATTTCCTTACTAGGCTAGGTTTCAATTCTTTTTGTATTATCAATAGCAGCATCTCTCACCTTAGAGGCTTTTTTTTTTATTTTTTTTTCCGGATCAGCAAAATGTCAAAACTTTCAAACCTTAAACTTCTACAGATGGGGCTGCAATGCCCGATTCTAAAGTGAATGGAAAAACCATTCTTTCCGAGCATCATCCTTTGTCAGTGATCATCAGTTTCCCCACACTGCCTTCGGATATCAACCGTTGCTTTTGATCAGCTTGGCAACATATTCAAGTGCTGATTATGCTGGCAATTTGATTGACATTGGCTCGTCTTCACTGCTGTTGATTTGAGTAAGTAAATACCAGTTTTTTAGGGAAAGGTTCCAGTTGTTCACATTGTTCCACAGTCGGATTGTTTGAATCTGATTTTGCTCTAGTCAGTTCTCATGTAACCTATGTTGCTCTTATTCTTTAAATTTTTTTTTGAAGTACTTATATCTAACACATATTCAGACATGGGTATAAAGATATATACCTATTTATTTTAACATTTTAAATATATATATCTGTATTTAACATTTATTCTTTAGTCCATGTAACATATCATATATAAAGTCCATTTTGGCAGGCGATCCTAGTTCAGTTGTTCCATCTTTTGGCAGCCGATCTCTAGGAAATTAGAATGCTGTTAATTTCACTGTACAAAAGTCTAAGAAGCTGACGAGATAAAGATCGAGATTGATATCGTTCGAGATTACTAATCGTTACAATAGCTTACATTCTTATATTTATTCAATAAATCCTGGAAGCAGCACATTTTAGTTTGGCAATTTCCTGTTTACCCTCCAGTTGACGAACAAATTTGTCGACGTAACCATCGTTCCTACCCGTATCACCAAAATAACTCTTCATTGCTTTTGCTGTTTCTCTCAACGCCTTGCCCGATTCCTCCACCACTGCCAACCTAATTGACTCCGCCACCGCCTCCCCTGTAAACGATCCATCCATTTCATTCCTCGGTATCTCTACACCGACTTTCTTGTCGTGCAAAAGCCTGGCGTTTAGCCCTTGGTCATTCAGCATCGGGAGCATTATCAAAATCCGCCCCAAGCCGAGTGCCTCTATAACGGAGTTCCAACCACAGTGAGTTAAGAATCCCCCGATGGAGTCGTGACTCAGTATCTCTATTTGTGGAGCCCAGCCCAAGTAAAGAAACCCAAACCCACGTCCATTGACTCGCTCCTCAAACCCATCGGGCAACATCTCCAACTCCGACTCAGGTGACCCGGGTGAGTTCTTCAACACCCAAAAGAATGGTAAACCTGACTTCTCCAACCCTATAGCCAACTCACTGAGTTCTTCTTTACTTAACTGAACCTCAGTACCCAGCGCAACGTAAACAACAGAGTTCACTCTCTGTTTATTTAACCACTCTATAGCACCAACCCATTTTTCATCATCCTTGATCTCATATTCTCCCAGTATTGGCGGCAAAAAACCAACCGGTATAACCGGTTTTTCATATAACCCGCCTAAAAGATTGAACCAGTCCGGTTCAAACTCATCAGAACTTCTAACAACAATAATGTCACTCTCTTGAATCGTAACACCGAACCGGACGGTGTCAGGTGGTCCAAAATGATCCTCATCCGTTCGGTGGATGTATTTAGTAATTTCATGCAAATGATAAGCCAGATTGGATTCAAAAGGAATCCATTCGGGGATTTTTGTGAAGTCCTCAGCCGTTGATCTCGCATAATCTCCGCCGTCAATCAACGTCGAAGGTGGACCCATGAAGGATAAGCAGGCAGCGGTGAAGACAGCAAAGAAAGCGCGTGAGATACGTAGCTGGACTGCTACTGAGGGAAGCCAATGAGAAGCGTAGTCATAGATGATCCAATCAGGCTTAGAGGATTGAAGGAAAGAAGTTAGAAGGGGTTGTAGCAGATCAAGGGCGTGCTTGAGTGGTTGCTGCTGGTTATGAGTAACGTCCATGGAGGACTCTGCGAGCGATGGTAAGTTGGGGACGGTAGGCAAAGGGAAGGAAACGAGGGTAATCTGGGACGAGAGGTTTGGTGGGATTTTGGGAAGTTTGGAGAGGTTTCTGGGGGTTGAAATGAAGGAGATTTTGTGACCCTTTAGAGCGAGGAGCTTGGAGAGACGAAAGAAGGGGATCAAATGACCTATTGCAAGCCATGGGAACACCACAATGTGCAGAACTTTGCTGTTCCCCATTGAACTCATAGGGTAGTGGAATTAGCAAGCTTGGGGTTGAGGAAGGAAGGCTTTGACTTGAACATAAATATTATGGCAACTATTAAGGCAATTATACGATGCAATCAAACAAGTAGCCGATGTGAGATATGTGCTGAAGAAGTGGCATGGAAAGAGGCCAAAGAAAAGGCCAAGGCGGCATGGGTGGATTGCTCAAAGTTCAAACCTTTGGGAATCTTTCTTGGCATGAAATGTTAGGCTGGTTTTCATGGTCTGAGATTATTAAAACAGATAATAGATAGTACTAATTAAATAAAAATGGCGGCTGCAGGTGTAACGTGTTTATAAAGAACTCAAGTTGGAATTTGCTTCCTCCATTAATTAAAAATTAAGTACTTGCTATAAAATATACATGGAAAGGGGAAAAAAGAGGTTAAAAACTTGTTGATAATCCCCACTCTGTAATTGGACATGGGAATTATTAAGGGCCAAGCCCATTCAAAATCTACAAAATAAACATTTTCCACAAAGAGTGAATCCTGTCCTCAGCTTACCTGTCCTCTGAATCAAAACAACGAAACTCCCTCTTTTATTATTTATACATATATGTATGTACATATATATATATATATATATATTTACAGAACTGTGTTCTATTTCACTGCAACTAGAATGAGTGTAGCAGTGAAACATACTCGGTACTCGGCTCTAAGCCTCTAACGCTTGTCTTTTTTCTTTTTTTAAAAAAATTTCCATTACTCTTGTACTTTTTTTATTATTTGATTGATTAATTAGGGTTTTCTCTGTCACTTTCGGTTCCCCCCCTTTGTTTCACTGTCTGTAATGCTTCCTCAATGTACCGACAATCCCAGACTATGAGCATTACCCCACAGATCGCAGGCTTGGGTGCCGACGTCGACGACGATGCTTCGGCCTCCGCATCCGTCGATAACCACCACAATGTTAGTTACGACGCTCGCACACTTGACGACAGTGTCGGAGTTGAGGACGTCGCCACCAATCCTATCTACGTTACTGCCACCGCTGCTTCCGGCTTTGACTTGGTTGTTGTTCAGCGAGTCAACGGTGCCAGCCAACTCACTCTCTCCTTTCGGGTTGAGGTCTATGTATTTGATGCTATTACTCCTAATAAGGTATCATCTTTTTTTTTCCCATGAAACTTTTTCCCTTATTAAGCCAATTAGGGTTTGTTGAAATGTTTGATTTTTGAAGAACCAAATTGATGCCTGAAATTGATAGTTATCATATACTTCATTCCCACTTATTTCAAGTTACAAAAGAAAATGCAAGTTCAAAATATTATACGTCATCTTTCCCGTTTCTATCTTTTCCCCAATGCAATGATCATTGTAAAAATTTTTCCTCTTGAATCGATTTTTTGTAGTTTCATGCAGTGTTATTACTGTTGGGTGAATGTGAACTGACTTCAGGTCCCCATGGTGTTGAAATGTCATCTCCGAACTTAGGGGCAATTCGTTAAATTTGTTCAATTTAGAAATTTTTTTTTTTGGGTTGGTTTTTAATTACCATTTTTCTTGCTGCTTAGGGTGCTGTAGACTTTCCAAGATCTGATCAACCGCACTGGGCAGTGTCGTTGGATAGGTTTCGTCAGAAGAGAAAAGAGCGATGCTTTGATAAGAAAGCTATAGTGTTCGCCATGAAGTTGCCCTTAGGTGTGCATTTTCCTTCCATGAAATGCCTTGTAAATATTTTCATCAAATTTGAACTAGGAAAGTTGTTTTTTAATTGATCTTGCAATTGATGCTAACAACTTAGCCTGGTAACTAATGTAGTAACAATGGCCCTTTTGAGGATTGAGGAATTACTGAGCATTAAGACTTTAATGAGTTTTTGGTTTATACAATGATAGATATGTTGGTTGTAACCGGATAGTATGCAAGTTATGTTGCTTCTTTTCATATGCTATACTGAACATGATCATTGCATATATCAATAATTTTAGATTAGTTCACTGTTTTTCTGCATGCTATTCATTAATGTTATAACCCGATGATCTTTATAGAGTGTATACTGTGTGTTCTGCCATGGGAGACTGTAGATAAACTGTTACACTCAGGCAAGTTTGACTAATTCTGCCTCTTCAATCTGTTTTCAGTTACACATGTCTTGTGTCCAGGAAACAGTTAAATTCTGATAAATGTCTCACAAACGGGAATAGAAATTAAAAAATTCAAACGACGGCAAAGAACTGTGCGGACGGAAAGCCCTCGATTAATGCCATGGCTAGAATAAGACAGCTTCGAAGACGAATAATGATATGGCAAACCCTACTCATCTTTTATCTGTCTCCCAGCCCATTCTTTCCCTAAAAAGAGGGGTTCCACTGTCAACCTAAGTTAACTCTTTTTGGTACCCCAACTCAAAATTTTTTGTGTACTTCTTGTGTTTACAGCAAGATCTCTAATTCCTTTGAAGTTTAATTAGCTGCTCTAGGTCCGATAGGAGAACCACATGGACCAATGGGAGAGGATACCCTTGTTATTCTTTAGGGAATTTTCATAATGATTAAGTAACATAATAATTTAGAAAAGATAAACATAATATACAATTGAGTTCATGGAAACTGAATTTTAGACTGTTTTATTTAAACGAAAAGCAATCTAGAAAATATTAGGCTGTTTTTTTTACCTGAAAAGCAATCTAGAAAACTCATTAGGGACTGTCTCTGTCCTTTTTGGCAATTTTTTATTTGTTCCATATTTGGTGAGTTCATATTTATTATTTTGTATCAGGATGCTGTGTAATAAGGGTCAATTTACGTCTTCCAAGAAACCTGAGGGAACTTATGGCTAGGGTGCTCAGGATGATGATAACCTAGCAGATTCTTTGTGAGTTTTATACCATCTTCCGGAGTGTTATTCTTTGTATTTTCTTTTTCTGAAGATCCAGCAAATGTGTTTTCTCTTTTACCTTGACACATACTGCAATATATTTCTCAATTCTCTCATCTATAAGGTATTCTCTAACTTGCATCATTTTTAAAATTTCTTTGTGAAATCTCAATATATAATAATTGGAGTTATTATATAATGTCATTTTCTCAATTCTTCAGATGTACGCACTGTGGCATTAGCTTGAAGGCCACCCCAATGATGCAACGTGGTCCATCTGGTCCAAGATCTTTATGCAATGCTTGTGGGCTTTTCTGGGCAAACAAGGTTGGTGTCTCTGCTGTGATTGATGGTTCACACTTCTTCATTTTGTCCATGCGACTCATTTAGAGTGGAGAAAATTGCTGCCCCATGGTTCTGTGGCTACACTGACATCGTACTTCTGTTTTGGTTAGTTTTAGATATGCAAGCCACTTTTAACTACTACTTGAAGTTTTTTTTTTTTTTTAATATTCCTATTAAAAGTTTTAAGTGACATCTCACTTTATCAAGCTCTTGTGATGGAATATAGATTCACTTATTCGCTCTCAATTAATTTTCACCCAGGAACATATCCCAATCTAATATCCTGAATACAGTCATATTCTTTGCATTTACCAAGATATAGTGTTTAAGCTAAGATCTTGTCTCAAATGAGTTTTGTGCAACCTACCTCGATTGGCATAATTTAAGTTACCTCTTGCTAGACTATTTGGTCTCTAATTTTCTCATTCAGTTCATTTGCTTTGTCTAGCCTTTGATAGGAGCTAAGTATCACCCCCTTCTCCTCTGCCTGTCTCTGTTCTACATGCAGAAACCCATTTCGCAGAATGATGTGATGGGGAATGTGATTCCTGTCCCTGCCCATTGTACATTTCGCAATTATATTGTATGTACTAGTTATCTCTTTTGTGTACATAGAAGATTAGGATTTTAGTTATATCGTGAGTTTCTGAGATATTTCTTCTTCTATGCGTCTCTGCCTTCTTTTTTCCTGACAGCCTTGCCTCTTTTGTCTCTCTTAACGAACACAGACGTGCACACAAAATTCTCTATCAAGGAAGTATTTTGCTCTTATCCATTTTTAGGGGATGGGACAGGGATAAGAACTCTTCTCACTGTGCTTTCCCCTCTGCCGAATATTCAGCATGCAACATCTTATGAGTTTTTAACTACTGAACTTAAAGCAGGGTACTTTAAGGGATATTCCCACAAAGACTCATAATCATTCCCCAACTCCAATTAAGCAGGTATGTTTCTTAACATGTAAACTTGTTATTGTGCTTCTTGATCCTCTGTTCTAACTTGCGCCCTTCCGTAACCTAAATTCTTTCTGATATAGGGAGAAAGTGAAGCAAATTCGGATTCTGGAACTGCTATCCCTCCACAAAGCAATGTAGTATCCTTCTCAAATGGGGATGGCTCAGCTCTAATTGCCGAGCACTAATCATCTCTGCCAATATGGGCCATTGTGTCAGTAGATCTTCATTAGTAATTTCTTTCAAACTTGTCCTATGTGTACAGATATCACAGTTGCCTTGAGATCAATATACGAGGTTTCTCCTCTTATTACTTTGAGATAGTAGTACTTTTGCATGAGAGATAACCTCTTTAAGAGAAACCTGCTCCGGATGTATCACTGAAGCTTCGTCAACAATCTACCTTTGGTAATTTTATGGGCCACACCCAATCCTCCCAAGAATTGGCCTGGATGGACTATCTAAGCTTATTTTTATATTTCGATCAACTGCGAATTTAGTTAGTGTAAGGGATGAATAATCATTTTTAATAAAAGATTAATTGGAGTTTATATATTATTCCTTGTTTGTTGAGATCCTTGTTCTGTTTTACATTTTCCTGATGGTGAACCTGGATTATGACCTTAGGCTTAGGTGTAGAACTAGATAACTGTTGTTAAATTTGTAGATGCCAATCGTACTTTTTCTGTTTTGTTTTGTTTTGGTCTATTTCAAGGCAAGGCAACAAGGCCGAACCATTTTGCCAGCCAACCTGACAATCAACTATGGAATGTGTTGATGTGAAAGCAGACTGTGGTAGCAATGGTAGTGGTAGCACTCGTTCTGTGGCTTCATTCTTTATTAACTATTATCTATTTCTTTTCCATAGATTTTGATGATTTTTTTCGTTGGCCTGACCTTCAATTGAGTGTCCTCGTCTTGACCCACCTTCTTTCTTGCTTGTGCTCTCCTCCCCCTCCCCCGGTTGACCTGTTGAGGTCGGAAGTCCTGTCTATTTTTTGATTGACATCGTCCCTCCCAGGTACACCCACAATTCCTTATCCGCTTACTCCTCCCCCTTCCCCCCTCCCACCAAAAAAAAAAAAATGCTACTACCAAATTCTTGATCTTTTCGGTTTTTAAGGTTTTGTTAACTAATGTTTTTTAGGATATTTTTAATATTAGTCAATATTATTATTACTTATAATTATAACAAATATAGTGAATGTGAATAATTAATAACATAAAAGCTGTAAAGGGTTTTCTTTTTATCATGTTAGAAACTATTAGAAATAAAAGCCATCTCAAATGAAAGAAAAAAAAAAAGGAAAAAAGAAAACCAGGCCTTGCTGTACTATTGAAGTCGAACGGTGGGGTTTTTTTTTTTTTCCTTTGCTGGTTGAAACCTTGTTAATTGTTTGGTTTGTATTTCCAACTTTGTTTCCGTACATTCGGTACAAACTATCGAATCTGCACAGCTATCCGCTAACATCATACTTTTTTTTTTTTTTTTTTTGGTTTTGGGGTACATTTTTGATTCCATTGACAGAATTCATGTTTTTGTTTGTCTTTTCCCCCTGAATCTGTAAATATATATTTTTTCTAAACTGTAACTTTAAGTAGTAGTAATTACCATCAACATTTTAGGGGTTGACCATAAATAAGTTCTTTTTTTTTTTTTGCCATAGTGTAAGTAGTAATAACACATTTTTTTAATAATCAACATTTTAGATGTCAGTTCAATCCAGCCGTTGGATATTTTTACAAATTTCCACCGTCATTTGGGCCCCATCTTTTTCCCAAGTTTTCCCATCATTCATATAAACTCCATTGGACCCCACTTTTATCCCCTCATTTATCCGAACACCTGTACCCCCACGAAACACCCCATCAGTGCGTCCTTTTTCCTTTCTTCCCTAGTAATTCTCTGCAAGGCGACACATTCTCTTTCCAAGAGAAAGAATTTCCATTTTGAGTTTCTTTAAGGAAACACGAGTTGACGCCCCTGCAAATCGTTAGCTATATTTAGGGTAGTTTTCAACTTTTTATTATTATTTTTTCTTTCAAATTTGTCTTCCATATTCGATGTTTCTTCTTGTTCACTCTGGGAAATGTTCTATCTAGGGTTAGGGTTTAGAAATTAACAATATTGATGATGAAAAGATAATGAAAGAAAATTGTGTGATCATTAAACCGGACGGAAAACCATGGCTCTTCAATGAAACAGGTGATAATTGCTAACTCGGGGCTTCCTTTTTGGGTACAGTTTGAAAGGGGTGGCCTTTGGTTGTTCCTTTTGCTGTGTATATATATATATATATGGCGGCTGCGAATCCACAGCCACTTCAGGCGTGTCCGTTTGAGGACCACGCGCGAGGGACGATACAGATCGAGGACGACGATGGAGACTGCGAAGATGACACCATGGATGACTTGGAGGACGCGCATGTCAACTCCGTGAATATGGCCGAGCATGGAATAGGAGTAGTAGGTGGCGTTAATGGTGTTGGAATGGTTATGGCTTCGAGAACTAGCGAGCTTACTCTCTATTTTGAAGGAGAAGTTTACGTGTTCCCTGCTGTTACACCTGAAAAGGTTTTAGCATTTTATCTTCTTTTAAATAAAAATTCAATCTTTATTGCTAGTTTTATTTTTGTTTTGTTTTGCTATTAAAATAATTGTCTCTCCTGTTAAATCTATTTGTTTTTTATATGTAAATTTAAATTTAGTACTCTTAGATTTTTATTTCCTCTTTTCCCTTTTTGTTTCCTTATTTGAAGTAATGTTTTGATGGGAGAAATGTGACCAAGTTAGCTGAAGTGTCATAACATGCCTTGTTTCCTAAAAATTCTTAAATATGAAACCTAATATGCAGAGGCCGAATTCAGTTCTTTCAATATGGTTGATGGATTTAATTAATGATTCTGTTCGTAGTTGGCTAAAGTAGTAATTTTATTGAATAGTTGGTAGACCGATGGTGGAAAACAACAGTTTTTTTTTTTTTTTTCTCTTCTGGTAATCACTTCTGATATGCAACCACATCCCATGCTCTGCTATCCTGGTCTAGTTAGAAGTTGCCTTTTCATAATTAGTAGGAAGGAAGTTGGATTCAAGTTAAACTCCCCAAATCTGATTTGCTAGTTTTGCTTTTTCTTTTTAAATCTGCATTCTTCGTTAGTGAACTTAATGACAATTTGCTATTTTACCATAGCCAGCCCTTAAGGATTTTGTTTTCTGCATTAGAGTTTTAATCGCCTTCTTTTCTTTTTGAGAAAATGCTCGTTTTTGTTGTATATGGGCTTCTTCTTCATCTTCAAGTAATAAGTAATTTATTTTATTATTGTATTCTTTAAATGGATTTCCTGGTTTAGAATTTATTCCCTTTTCTTCTAAAGATATACGCATGTTTGTTGGATTTTACGCGACAGGTGCAAGCTGTTCTATTACTTCTAGGGGGTCGTGATATCCCCACTGGTGTTCCTAAAATTGAAGTACCTTTCGATCAAAAAAACAGGGTATTGTTGATGCTAAAATAATTATGAATAATTTTATTCCCCTATTCATATTTTTTGTTTTCTTTTTTGACATATCATATTGGATAGGGTGTAGGTGATGTTCCAAAGCACTCGAATGTTTCAAGACGAATAGCATCCTTGGTTAGGTTCCGTGAGAAAAGGAAAGAGAGATGTTTTGACAAGAAACTTAGGTATACTGTACGAAAAGAGGTTGCACAGAGGTATGGCCTTTTTTGTTCTTAATTTGTTTAGATTTACAATTTAACATTTTGCACTTATGAAATGGGCTAGATTGAAGTTGTTCTTTGATGTAGAAGTTGAAAGTGGAAACGACAATCCTAAAATTTTGATAGCAGTGGAAAGGCTATAGGCATTTATTATAATTTGCCACCCTGGGAAGTGTGTTCAATACAGGGAGCAGTTGGTTTTGTTTAAGTTTGAATTTAAGAAGCTTCCATGTGTTCATGGTTGTCTCTTCTTAAAGAGGCGGGCGTAAGAGTCGGCTGGGTCTTTGATGTGTGCAGTTTATGTTGGCTATTTAAATTTTACAAATAGAACAGTGAGTTGAGAATGAGTTGGTGAGAGGAGTCATAGACATTAGTAGTAAATGTATTACTGCTTTTAAATTACATGCAAGAGGTAGTGATGCAGCTGATAGTGGGCTATAATCTCTTTTCCTTTTGTCCTTGTAGGATGCATCGTAAAAATGGGCAGTTTGCATCTTTAAAGGGAAGTACTGGTGCTTCAGGCTGGGATTCCACGCAAACCGACCTTCAGGATGGTACTTCTCGTCCAGAAACTGTGTGAGTTCCAAGCTTGCTTGTTACCAGTTTATTTGGAAATATGTATCATGATAAACCTTTTGAAGAATTCTATCCTCAATGTGTTTTAGCGTCCGGAGATGTCAACATTGTGGTGTTAGTGAAAAAAATACTCCTGCAATGCGTCGTGGCCCAGCTGGTCCAAGGACTTTATGTAACGCTTGTGGGCTTATGTGGGCCAATAAGGTTTGTTTAATTTACTGGTGAATGATGCTTTCCTTGAGGATGCTTGATTTTGCGTTTTTGAGGCCTATTATTTCTCTGACAGTTGATACTGCATGCTTGTCCCCTTAGTATTTTTTATTAAGCGTCATTTTGTGTAAGTTATGCCTCAGAATAGTCTTTGGATTGTTGCTAATGTTGGGGATAATTTTCAACTATCCTTTCTCTGTTGTGATTTATCATTTTCCATAACTTTTTGTTGAATGTACAGGGAACGCTGAGAGATCTTAGTAAAGGGGGAAGGAGTATTTCCATGGACCAAACAGAGCCTGTAAGTGTCATAGAATATTTTCAACTTTACAAATATTTTAATTTTTAACTTGATACTTTGGTCAAAGATAATTGAATTACTTATATAAATGGTATACAGGAAACTCCGATTGATGTCAAGCCTCCAATTATCGAAGGGGACTTCCCTGGCATCCAGGGTGAACATGTACATACATACTCTTCTTTGTGATCAAGCTTTTTCAGGTGGTCGCATGTTTCCTCATTCTAACATTGTACAAAGTTTATGCAGGTAAATCCTTTAAAGGATGTCTCAGATGGATCCAATAATGCGTCTGTCAACCCGGATGAAGAAGTATGTTTTCAGATCCTAACTTACCTTCATCACCACTTAAAAAAAGTTCATGTCATGTATTGCATATCTTTCATTTATGTGAGAACTTAAAAGGGAATTAATTGAACAATGTATGCTTTAAAAGAAAAGACTCAAGATTTTCCTAATGAATTTGAATGTGATTTTTAACTATTGATGGTCGTCATACGGCATTTATTTATCAATTCATGGTGGATACTTTACCATATGTATCGACTTGAAGGTCAAATTCTTTTCTGCCACACCTTTTATGGATTGGTGTTATCTGTTGGATTCTTTCTTGTATTTGATTCGTCCATCCCTGCTGAGTAGGATTTTTAAGGGCATAGGTTCTGAGAAGGGACGATTTCTTAAATATGAACAATCCTCAGAATTGAAATAATTTATTGTACCAGTATAATAAGTAATATTCTTCTTCTTGGTAACTTGCATTTCCACATGGTGCAGGATTTGCATGAAAGTGCAGAAGATCTTAAAAACTCTTTGCCTATGAGAATTGTTCATCCCTCTGCAGATGATGATGAGCAGGTATAACATTACATGTAGTTAGAGAGGTCTATAACATTAGTATCCACTGTCCCAACATCTCTTTCTGTTTGGAGAATTTTTATTTTTTGAAATTAGAAGAAGTTATGTTTTTCCCCTAATATAATTCTTACAGCACATGTTCTTGTTTAGACATGGTTCTGCCTTCTTGTTTGTCTAATCAGAAATTGGAACATTTCATTTTCTATTCCACCTTCAATTAAAATTTTCTATCAGGTTGAACACATGATCACATTTACATGTTCTTTTCAAATAATTCTGGAAAGACGATCATACTAATTGCACGTGTTCCAGACTGTTAAAATAATATCTCATAATATAGTTTTACGATATGCAGGAGCCTCTGGTTGAGCTTGCTAATCCTTCAGATACAGAAATCGACATTCCTTCTAGTTTCGATTAGAAGGTTATGATTGGCTTTGCGCCAATAATTTAACAAGATGTGGGGTATTAGACACACTTTACCACCCAGGTAGTTTCTCCCGCACCTTTGCGCTTGGTATAGTTCAAAGTTTATGATGTTTATATGGAGGCAAACATAGCAGATTGTGTGAGTGACCGTCATTAGGAAAACCAGCTTGACATCGAATCCCAAAGTACAATAATCAGCTAGTGATGGGGAAAAAGACATGCCGCTGCTTTGAGGCTGACATTTAGATACTTTGAATTGAAGGTTCTCCACTTCCCCGTGTTGATAATCTGTGTACATTTTGGTAGGAAACATGCTTGAATGCTTTGACTTGTTTCTAATATGTGATTTATTTTTTAGGACTTAAAAGATTATTTAACATGATACGATACTTAGTTTTGCTAGGCTGAGGCGTTATACTTCGTGATATTGCGATCTTAAGTAGGGTAAAGCAGTCCAATACTGTGTTATAAACGTTCGTAACCAACTTAGAGATGATTGATTGTTGGCAGCTCAAATGATGGGATTGGATGTTTTTTTTTAATTAAAACATGATAGGAAAGTACGTTATTAAAAGATAATAGAAGGGCAAATCATTTTCTAGTAAAGAAAATGATAGTTTTTAAGTATAGGATAATGCGATTACTTCGAGAGATGACATTTAATAGTTTTAGAGTTTGAATTTTAGTATTTATAATTTTTTTTCAATTCTTATTTTCGGTTTTCTTTTTTTTAAAAAAAAATTATATTTGTTATATCTTCTCATTAAAACCATAGTACAATTAATGATTCAAATACAAATATATGTATATATATATATATATGTATGTATGTATGTATGTATGTATATATTTATATATGTTCACACACACGAAGTTGCCAAAAAAAATTGGGTGGCCGTGTTCACCGTGCAACACTATTAAGATTCGTCATTGGGTAGTAGGTATTATTTTAATTATTTTAATCTCAGATTCAAAATTAGTATGATCGTGTCTTAATTCCTCTTCATTGGTTACTCTCCAACATCATGTTAAACGTTAACTTATCTTTCAATTGTCTTCTATGACTGCCAACTTTGCAAACAGTTAAATGATATTGCCTTATCAACAAAGAGGACTCTCAATTTACTGGTTACACGTTTTACTTGTTTGAGCATTCGTGTGTGTTATGTGTGTATGTGTTAGTGATGGATATAAATAGAGATAAATATAAAAGCTTAATGAAATTTCGAGTTGTTGTCCCATAAATCGTGGATTGAAAGCAAAGTGACGGTAATCAGGCAAAGAAAATTTAATCCTAATTTTCTTCTTTCGGCCCAAAAGAGAAGGAAAAAAACAGTTTCAATGGAGGATGGCCATGAAGTGATAATAATAATAATAATAATATTAATAATCTGGACTGTAATACAAAACTTTTTTTATTGAATCGATATCATTAACTTTTTTATTGAACTGATAATGCGAGTTAAGTTATATCATCTTAGTTAGTACATACATATATATATATATATATATATTCTTCTCTAAAATTTTATCAATGCCTAATAAAAATTTATTTATTTTTTAAGAAAGAAAGAGCCGCAAGGTGAGTGTATTTGGGTTAAGTTAAATTTGACCCGTAAAGTAATACCGGGCTTGTACTTCTGGCCTATAGGCCAGATCCAATCTAATCCAAAACAAAAAATAAAGTAAACGAACTCTAAAATAGAATATTCCAGAGAAGCTAAAGTCGGAGCCGTCGGAGTTCGGGAAACCTGACCTGGTCAGTAACGGGCTTCACGAAGATCGTAGCTTATTGACCAAGCAAGAATGGTCCTATATATAGCCCATCTTCGTGTACGACTCAAAAGCCTGCAAAACTCTTTTCCTTGAATATCGTTCACGCTCTTCACGTACCAAGTTTCTCAACCTACCACTCTCCAAACAATGCCTCGCCGAAGCTCCGGAGGTGAGTAATCGACTCCAATATGAGTCAGATCTTTATAAAGATTGCTTGATACCCGTTTATTTCTTCCCACGGCCATTGTTTTTTTAGTGATACTTTAGTTTTTTTCATTTACAAAAAAAAAAAAACATTTTATGTTGTAGTTATGATTTAGACTTCGATTTACATGAATATACAGTTAAGATTTCTTATTGATCATAGCTTCTTTATTGCTTTATGTCTTCGGAGTTTTCTCTGATTAATTTTTTATTTGAATAAATAAAAGCCTGGTCAAGATAGATGAAAAATTGGAGTTAAATATTTTATTCCGTTTTATGCTAATTTTCGGTTTTAGATTCTTCCTCGTTGTTTTTTCATTAGCAGTTGTGAAAAATTCTGGTTGTAATATTTTTTAGGAGAGTCTATGTTTGTGGATTTTGGAAGCACTTGGCATTTTTGTTGAATTTTTTTTTTATTCATTGTTTGCATCCTTTCCCCTTTTCCCTTATAGTTTTATACCTATAATTGACACAGTCGTTTATGTTAAGCTGAAATGTTGATTTTGCAGGAAGGTCAGCTCCACGGCCTGCTGCTCGTGCTCCATCATCGAATGCTCCTGCGAAGCGTGGTATTTTTTGTTTATTGATTGCATGAATAATTATCCTTGTAGTTTTGTTTTAATCTTTTGGCCTGGAAAGAATCAACTTTTATGTTATTGAATCTATATATCAAATAGCTTACAATAAAACGGGGACTTGGTTATCAATTTTTATGTTGCTTCGATTATTCATTTTTTATTTGAAGTGCCCGTGTTTTACATCACATCTGTGCTTGCCACATATTTGGATATTGACTATGGGAATATAATTCTCCAGTTATCCTCCAAATACATGAAAAACTTTCGGACGTATATTTGTACTCAACATTAACATCCAAGTCGGAGTAACATAGATCAATTTCATCCAAAATAGTTATTTCTTGCACCGAATTAAGGTAATTTCGGTAGGAAGAGAAGTATTGGCATGTTATTGAGCATTGTATGTTCCATTTGAATTTTTATAAGGATTTGCTGATATGGTATTTGAGTTGAAATTTGTATGAAATATTGTTTCTAAAGTGTGTTTTTCCCCCCTCAAGTGACGTTTATCGAACTTTATTGGTTTTTGTTGGTTGCAGCTACTTCTGGTCCTCCCCCTGCACCTGTGCAAAGTGGAAATGGATTTGGTGCTGCCATTGTAGATGGTTGGTCAAAAGCTAATTTCTCTTACAATTATAAATTTGTATCTGCTATTGGTATTTAACATGGAATGGACTGTATTTAGTTTTCTTCTTTGTATATGTGTAGGTATGGCATGGGGTGCTGGAACTGCTATGGCTCACAGGGCTGTTGATTCCATTTTTGGCCCTCGTGTCATCAAACACGAGACCATTACTTCATCAGAACCAACTGCTGCTGCTCCTGCTCCTGCATCAAACATGAGTAGTCTTACGAGCTCTGATGCTTGTGGTGGTCAATCCAAAGCTCTAAGTGATGTATGTATCTTCCTCCCCTTATGTTCTTCATCTTTTAGTCCTCGGGTTTTGTCAAATGCTTGAAGTCTGACCGTGCAGAGTAATGTTGCTGGTTGACGTGCATTCTAGACTGATCCTCCTTTGGTTTTGCTTGCAGTGTCTGAGCAACTATGGAAGTGATATCAGCAAATGCCAATTCTATATGGACATGCTGCAAGAATGCCGCAGGAGCTCTGGCACTGCATTGGGTGCTTGATGTTTTAATATATCCCCCTTGGCGTTGCCATTTAGTAGTTTGAACATGGCACCGTTTAGTAGTTAAAGATATATATATATATATATATTTCTTGGAGAATAACCAAGCTGTGGTAGATTTAATTTCCATCCAAAACTCGATATTATTGCTTATTAAGTTATTATATAAGTTAATCATTAATTGGTGCACTTTTCGTTGATGCTGCTTTATACCTTCCTTTTTCTTTTGAGTTTTGAGTCATAAATAATAAACTAAGATTTGCTAAATATTTTATTTGTTGTATGCAAGGTTAGGTGAAGACATTTTGATCAGACATCTTGAATAATGATTCAAATTTATTAATTCAAAGAAATTAGCAAATATTTAATTCAATTTAAAGTGGATCGCCATTACCTTTAATTAAAAGGGTGTACAACTTGTAGCCTCTTTTCATTTTTACCTTGTGTGTGTGTGTGTATATATATATATATATATAT
>JBBYHK010000017.1:1276410-1299004 GCA_038382065.1 Adansonia grandidieri | reverse complement strand
TTAAAAGGGTGTACAACTTGTAGCCTCTTTTCATTTTTACCTTGTGTGTGTGTGTGTATATATATATATATATATATCTTATTCATATCTATGTCGATTTTTAATCATTCATTGAGAAAATGATTTTGGTAATGTTATCCTGTACATGGCTTGAGTTAATTGACGGTTAATATGATATTTAAGAAAATTTAAACAAAAATATTAAATTTAAAAAATAAGTTAAATAAAAATATAAGTTGTAATTTTTTTTTATCTAGTCATAGCTTAATCTAATCATTTTATTATTAGTAATATAAATATATTTAAGGGATCAATATTTTTTAAAAAATAATCAATATTTTTTTTAAAGAATAATCCATCATTTTTAAAAAGACTTAAGAATTAATTTTTATGTAAAAATTTGAATACATTTGTATGAATTTTACACATAACATGGACATATATTCTGCCCATATTTTAAAGCTGGTTTCAACTTAAACAATTATAAAATCAATTAATATATTAATATACTACTAAAACAAATCATAAAAATTTTACTTTGCAATAAATAATTAAATCCCAGCTATCAATTAACAGCATTTGAAGTACTGATTTTTCTTTCCCCACTCTAAACAAACTAGTAACATGTTACATGTAATGTTTTCATTGGGGGGGGGGGGGGCATTCAGTTTCCCGTTCCTTTAAGCAGCAAGAATTTGAAAAAAAAAAAAAAATTAACAGAGTTTTCGAGCAGACCGTACATACTATTCAATGCTGCAACTATTTGATATTATACGCTTACTAATATTATTATTATATGGAGATCTGATCTGATCTGAAGACCGTACATACAACTATCAGCACTTCGTATCGCAGCGGCCTGCACAGATACGATTGGTCTTCATTTCGGCTGATATGTTTCCATTTTTACCCAAAACATTGTCTTGATTTCTTGGTTTGACCGTAAATCCACTCTGGGTCTTTCCCATAACTATCCTTTTGTAAATCGAAAAACCAACTTCGAATGTCCGAAAATAAAAAAAAAAAAAAAACGAAATTTCCAAGACTCTTTCATGTTTAAAATGCTGAAAATTTAGAGAGAACAGCGAAAGGAGAAATTGAAGAGAATGGGTATTTGGGAGGCTTTTCCCGAGCTCTTAGCCAATATCGTCAATGTTCTCTGTTGGTATGCGATTTGTCTTTCTTTGTCAATTTATTGTCTCTAAACCTTTTGCAATGAAGATAAGACGCTAGATCTTTATGCTTGCTTTGATTCAAGTTCAAAGCTTATTAAGTATTTAACTTCAACGTCACTAACGTTTTCCTTTTTTTTTTCTTTTGAATTTTGTTGATCTGCAGGCCTTCATTCACTTTAATCTATCCCTTGTATGTCGCTACTTAACTTTCTCAATACATCTTGATGTACTGAATTGGGGTTTGAATTCTGTATGACTGGAACTTAGCATCTGTGATTTAAATTGCAGGTTTGTTTCAATTTGGATTTTAGAGACTAATTCTTCCTTAAAAAATCAGCAATGTCTGACATACTGGGTTCTGTTTGCTTTGATTACAATGGTGGAGCTGACGCTTGGGAAGGTTTTGAAGTGGTAATTCTGGGCCTTTTACAGTTGTAATTGATAGCTTTAATTGTTTAATCAAGCTTTCACTTGTTTTTGTAGTTCACCTTGGAAACTTTTTTTGCGCTTGTTATATAATTTGATCGGAAGAAGTAAGAGTTAAAACCTGCCACTAGTCCAGATGTTTGCATGAGCTCTATCCCAATGTTCAATCTTCATTAGGATTTCTCAGTGAAAATCGTGCTTGTATATATCATGGCAGGTTTCCTTTCTGGCCTTACGCAAAGGGTGTTGCAACCATATTGCTAGTTACACCCTACTTTGGTGGTGCTTCTTATGTCTTCAAGCATATGATCAGACCTTATTTTATAGGGAATACATGGGACATCACGTTCTTCCCGAAGAAGAAAGGCATTGTATCGCAAGGACTGAATGGCGTCGATGATGGTGCTGCCATTACAAGCACACTCATTAATGGGCCAAAATTGGAGAAACTTGGCAAGGTAGGTTTATAAATTGATTATTTTTAGAGTAATATAATCAGTGAAGGGATGGTATATCTGTAGATGAAAAACATAACAAACCACAACATTGGGGCATCTAAAAAAGAAAGGTATTATATTATATGTAAAAATATGCTGAAAAACCACTGAATTGGGAAATGCAAAGATTCCTTTTCCCACTCTGTCAACTTCTTTCTTTAATTCATAGGAGTCTCATAGTTTGTTTTTAAGCGAAGTTCTGCTTGATTTTGATTAAATCGATCTTCATGATTTTTATGGAATTCCTTATTCTTTCTCCAGGGAAATTTTGATCTCAGCTATGACAGCATAGAGGCAATTTGTGCTCCGAAGAGAGTTCAAAAGGAATGGAGCTGTGTACTTTGTCTGATAACTACTTCGAGTGAAAATTGTTTGAAGGAACACCTTCGAGGGAAGAGACACAAGACCAAGGAATCTGAACTCAGAGTAGGTGAACTGCCATTAAGGGACACTTGTGAGTTGTCTTCAGTGCCAGAGAAAGATGCAAGGGTTGTTTTTCTCAGAAAGCTGAATATTGAAAGGTGGAATGGCCTTCTGAATCCCGTCACCGGATCAATTAGATGGTGTAAATGGAAGAAGCCACAGATGGGATGCATAAAATTAAACACGGATGGATCTGTAGACGCAGAAAATTCTAGTTTCGGTGGTTTATTTCGTGATTACAAGGGTGATCCATTATGTGCTTTTGTCTCTAAAGCTCCTCAAGATGATACTTTCTTGGTTGAACTATGGGCTGTATGGAGGGGTCTTGTCCTTGCTTCAGGTTTAGGTATTAAAGTAATATGGGTTGAATCTGATTCAAAGAGTGTTGTGAAAACCATTAATCGAGAGCAGCCGTATGGTCCAAAGGGCAGTCGCTGTTTGAAGCAAATCTGGAAACTTTTAACCAAGTTTGAGAACTACCGGGTAACTCACTCATGGCGCGAAACTAATAAAGCAGCCGATCATCTTTCGAGGATGGTTCTTAGAGAAAGTGATGTGGTCTTGTGGCCTGCTGACTTCCCTAATAGCCTTCACAATATTATCAAGGATGATGCACGAGGGAAAATTTACTTTAGACGTTAACTTCTGATTCTGACTTTATATGGGAAAAGAAGATAGATCGAGTCCTGTTCAGCTGTGGTGTGTGGGATTAGAAATTATAGAACACATGGAGTTGCATGTAGTTGGGGGCCAGGTTCGCTTCTATGGATATGTTTATTAAGCCTAATTAGTCATGTACTAACTCTTGATCAGGTAGGCAAAGCACAAATTCTCAAATAGAAACGTTGTAATTTGAATCAGATTCTCTCTCAAGGGCAAACAAATTTCTAATATAATTTTGAAATAGAAAAACATTTCGAAAAAAAAAAAAAAATCTAGTATACAGCCAGTATATTCTGCAGAGAAGTTACAGTGCAAGTCTCAACCATCAGAGCATTGAGCATAGAAACCATGTATGTGGCATGAATCTTCCAAGACTAGGGAGCTTAAACTCTAATAGCAGGGGGAGCCATGAATGTGGGGTCTGACTTATTGAAAGAAGCTGATTCCCTTGGGCAGTTGAGGGAAAAAAAAAAAAACTGATAGAGGGCAAAGGGACTAGGAACATTTTTTTTTTACCATCGTCGTCTACTGTCTTCTCTGCATGAGAAGAAGTTGTTATCAACTGAAATAAGAGGAGGCAATTTGAGCCGTCTAATCTGGTGCATTGGCTAGAATTACGAGTACACATAATCAGCCAATACTGTTGAAAAAGCCTTCTCCTGCGGCAAAGTTAACCGTGATCAAGATTCAAGTGAAATGGCTTAGAGAGCATCAACCACGTGTTGAAAATTGTGGTTGATATAACGGGGAAACTTCGAAGTAGTTTCATGGTTATCCTTTGTTCTTTTATTTTTTCCGAAGTGTCTTGGAGTACTAGTATCTATATAACATATATATATATATATATATATATATATCAAGAACTAAATTTACCTCGTGTTATTTATTTATTTATTTATTTTGGTTAACCAGAGCATGCCAATCTTACCTCAATTGCAATGAAACTTAAAAAGTCCTAATAAGCTTTTCCATTTTTAAAAACTTCATTTTATTTGCTGATTGAGCCGCATAGATCTTTCGTTATTTTACGCCAAGAAAATGTTATGACTATTTTTTAGCCAACTTTAATATCTGAAAAATAGAGAATCAATATTTTTATATAATTGAAGCGTTATTTTTCTTGAATTTAAAAAAATAATATATTACATACAAATATATTTTTAAAAAATAATTAAATAATTTTTAATCTACTCTCTAAATAATCCTCAAGACTATGGCCCAAAGCCTCAAACACATTTAAACTCGTTCAAATTTACAAATCAAATAGTTAAAAAAAAAATGTAATAAACTTGTTGCAATTATTGTTCAAAAATTTTTAGCAAAATGACCAAATTTCTTCAAGTAGGACCACTACCATGAAAGGTCTCAAGTCAGTAAAATAGTGAACCTCTCCTTCATTTTAACAAAGGAGAGGCAAAAATCTGAAAGAGACGGTACCAAGAAAAGGTATAAAATGAAAGAGAGATGGCAAATTTAAACCTGCCAGTGACATTCCGGTAGCCAATATGCGACTCTATATAGTATTATAAACTTGTATCAGTTCAACGTCGCCCAACCCTTTTACCCTCACAGCAAGATCCGATTCCAATCCCTTTCTCTATGCCATATATCTATCTTTATCTGTCTTTATATCTACATGATGAATCTGATTACTGCTCCAAAACTTAACCGAATCCAAAACCTTCATTGGCTTCATGAATTGCAAGCAGCAATCTCTCTTCTAGATGTTCCTTAGACGGATAGTCGGGTAAATCCAATTGATTGAAACTGCAATTAATCACAAAGAATTTCTTCTTACTAATGAATAAATGGTCTAAAGCAGCACCAATGCAAAATGCAAAGACAAAAAACCCTAAAAAAATTAACCAGCATAATTAACCAAATACATTGCTTAGACAGGTATCTATTTTGACATATATGATAGAGATGACACGACAGATTACCAGGTATGAGCGGAAGGCAAGTGATCAGGGCTGCCATAAGCTTTGTGTATCTGAAACTTCTGTGAACCCGAAATTCCTTGAAGTGCACTAAAACCTTCTAAAGGCACCTGTGAAATTACAAAGAGCAACAATTGAGATTCGAGACCAGTTATGAAAAACCAAAAAAAAGGTTCTTTCATACACCATTGTAGAGCTAGAACAAAGATAAAAAATGGGTACAGCTAATGAAAAAAAAATGTTATCATAAAGGCATGAACTAATCTAGAGCTCTTCTAATGTCTCTACGTAATTAAACAGGTTCACGATTTTACAGTAAACTAAAACCCCATTTATCTTATCCGGAACTTATTTCAAGCATTCGATAACAGGATAAGATCCGGTTTATTACTTTTCAATACACTCATCATTGACATTGGCGTCTAAGGTTCACTTATTATTGCGAAAGTCATACTTTTGAATGGTGATAAAAGATGTATTTAACAGTAATAGACCGAAAAGTGATGGAGAGAAGCCAGACCCATAAATAATTAACCTTTGGGTTGAAACTACTTGAAATGTCAAATTATTAGTATTATCTTACAATTTTAGGTGTTGAATTACCTTTGAGGTGCCTGTCACAAACTGTAGAAGCCGAGCTTTATCTTCCTTGCTGAACCCTTGAACAACCTCCCAAAACCACTGGATAACAGGTGATGCTGCACTATATCCAGAGTACTCGGTATTTGCCCTCATATCATCCACTAGGAGACAGTTATCATATATCAGGTCATATTCAGATAGGTCTGGCAAAATAAATCATTCTACCATAAAATTAAAATTGGTTTACAACACTTACAATCAATATCTGGAAGACCACTTATCAGCAACTCCAGCTCCTTGTCATTAAAAATAGATATTAAATCCCTAGGAATTAATTCATTGAATCCTTCCAAAAATGCATTAATTTGAGGACGAATAGCAGTTGTCAAACGATGCTCAGCAACGAAATCAACATATTGGTGTTTATTCTCCTCGGTAACTTTAATGTTTCGACCACCAGGAATCAGCTCATGGTCAGTCACCTGCATCATATTTTGTAGAACATAATTATAACCAAAAAATTTGTCAACACAAGGGCTTGATAAAAGAATCAATCAAAATCCTTACCTGTGTCCTTTCATACAATATCAACTTCTCCTCATCAGCATCAATGCTAAAAGTAAGGTCCAGGACATCACTAATATCATTCTGAAAAAATAAATAAATAAACAATGAAGAAGAGGAAAAAAGGAGTGCAAAATATAATCTCTCTAATGAACCATGAAAGACAATTTTCGTTAAAGTAACGAACTCCATTGCTCCCATTCCCCCTAAAAGAAAAAGAGGAAAAGATATGGGAAATTGAAATAAGACCGACCTCAAGCATCCATTTTAGGTTTTTGAAGTAATCCGGATCAATAGCTTCAATATCATGATAAGTAACTTTGACTCCCAAAATATGCTTGTAGAAAGATCGAGTAAAGTGGACATCCAAGAGTTGCCCATCAAAAAGTGCTTTTCCTACCTGGAAAATTTTAATTAAGTGAAAATAAAGTTAGGGGAAAAAAGTGAGTTAATCCAATAGGAGCAACTAGGGAAGGTACTCACAACTCGCCCAACAAATTTGAAGTATGAAAGATGTTCTGTTTGGTAGACTGAGTTGGGGTTAGGCTGGAATGTTGACTCATTGCCCACTGTAGTGAAAAGCAAAGCTCCTTTGTCAAATATAACCCTGGATAATAGCTGATACCATTCCCTTGTAAGCCCACCAGCATCAATACCTTCCTCTCCTTGGAAGTTAACAGTCAACCTCCCCTTCAAATCTTGAGTTGACCGCATCCGTAATTGGTTATATGAATCCTCAAGTATGTAAGCTCTTCTAACCGATATTCTTAGAGGACTGTGATGATGATCATGTTGATGCTTTATTTTGGACCTGAAGTGAGCACGTTTATTATCAAAATCAACAAAGCGAGGGACTTTCAGCATTAGTGAAAATGACTTCTCAAGAAGCCCAGGATTCTGGCGGATAAAAGCATTTAACAACTTCCTATGCTTCTCTGAGAACTTCACAAAAGCAACATGTTTTTCATCAAATTTTGAAACAGGACCAGCAGCTTTCAGCTGGGCAGCAGATGTGCTAGCATTCTCGGCATCAGAAATTGCAGCCATGCCAAAATCATGACCAGAACCTGGCTGCACAGGATGTAACTTCTCACACATAACAAAGAAAGATTCTATGTATGGTAAGATGTTTTGAGTGCCTGCAGGAAGGGGCAGTGTTACACCAGATTGTCTTGACGTGGAAGTCCTGGATGGAGATAATAAATCTGGCGCAGAATCTAAATAGCTCTCTATTTTGGTTATGCAAGCGCTCAACTCTATCCACAAGGGTTCTAAGGCTGCATTGATGTCCTGCACCTGAGAAAGAGCTGAAGAACACTCTGTTTCAGGAAGCGGCCGCAGATCCTTTCCCTTCTCAGTTATTGAAGTAACAAAAGAACTTAGTGCCTGTAAGACTCTTAAAATTGAAGCTCCATCAGAAGATGTTGTGCTCAGAAGAGCTTTAACTGCTTCACCAAACATATGTAACTCATCCATGGAAGATTTAATCAAATGTTGTATGACATCAGCTAGCTCAGAAATAAACAGATGACAATGGCTTGGAGCAATAGCCACCAGTTTTTTCATTACCTCTCCAGCCAGACCATATGCATTATCTGACAAACTGGGTCAGAAACAAACCATCAGCCCAAGCAAATGGATATAAGGCACTAAATCATATTCAAAAATTAACAATGAAAAGATAATAATGATTTGATAGGAGGTGCAAACTGCATTATCCACTCAATTCTTTCTTTTCTTTTTTCGGTTGCAAAGCACAAATTACAGGAAAGGAGAAATCGACCTTTCTTCAATAGAAGCATAAGAGATAAATGGTGGAAAAACAAATTTCTAACAAAATAGACGGCATAAAAGAACACATTATGTAGACATACAACATACCCTTCCCGAGCAAGCAATGAGCATAAAAGTCGGAGCTCTGCTCGTGGGAGATTGGTCAGTACACTCTTCGCATCACATTCATTACTTGCACCAGATGTTGAAGGCGTGGATGAATTAGCAGTCTTTAAAGATGATTCAGCAACCACCAATGAAGCATCATGACTCTCAGCATTGACATCAACATCAGACATT
Organism: Adansonia grandidieri; assembly: GCA_038382065.1. Classification (NCBI taxonomy): domain Eukaryota; kingdom Viridiplantae; phylum Streptophyta; class Magnoliopsida; order Malvales; family Malvaceae; genus Adansonia; species Adansonia grandidieri. Next base: position 1,290,661 of record JBBYHK010000017.1, on the reverse strand, counting down.
GAAATTTGCGAAGCAGGTATCTGTCCAGTGGAAGATGCCCTAGATTTCTCAGAAGTGGGGGGCTTACTTTCCGCATGATCAATGATTACATCCAACAAGTTAAGCAGCTGAAGCAAAAATCATAAATGAGCAAATAATGAACACAAAGATGTAAAATTGCTTAACATATTTAGAATAGGGTAATCACTTGTCACCTGCTCAAGATGTGCTATACTTCTCAAGTACAGGGGTTGATTGAGAAGGCTCACAAGCAATGCAATGGAAATGAATCCTTCCTGCTGCTCCTCACTCATCAAAGCTTTTCCATGTGACCGATCAATATTCCTTAGCTGTTGTAGGGTAGCAAGAGGCAATCTAAACTGAAGTAAGATCTTAGCAACATGTGGATGATTTCGAGCCAAGTAAGTGAGAGTTTCAAGAACTCGCCTAGACACCAAAGGAGGAACACCTACAAAGGGAAAGGATAAGATGAAATAAGCCACTTAATCCAAGTACTACAACTCAAATCATGAACAAGCATAAAACTGCTCCAAACTTGAAGAATAAAAGGAAAAGTAGAAGATACACCTACAAAAAGAAAAAAAAAAAAAAAGGAAAAAAAAAAAGAGAAGTTTTTATGACAAGCCAACATTGAATCAGTAGGGGTTATGAAAACTTCCCATGTGTATCATATCTTACCATCGAAACATTGAGGACGAGAATACAGAACATTATTCTGGCAACCATAAAGCCTGTATGGTGGTTCAATTGAATTTAAATAACTGACAGGCTTTCTTGTATCAAGCATCAGCATGTCCATCAAGATTTTCACCAGCTCTGTTCTGGTTTCATTATGAGCACATAAATTCAAGAGAAGCTTCTGCAATGCACCTTTATACAGTGGCTGCAGTATTTAAAATGTTAAATAAGTAAATCATAATCAAGGATGAATATCAGAAGGAAAAATTAACCAAGCCAGAGAGAGCACCTGAACTATGCGAAGTAACCGAACCATTGCTTGAAGAGCTTCTGTGCCAATTAAAGGGGGCCCTTCAGCTTCAATTAACTTGGCAGAAACAGATCTGTGTGACACAATACTTCCTCCGATCCTATCCAGGCTGGATCCAATGCCTTCACCTCTCCTAGAAGATTCACCTCTGCGATTCCTAGCGTACATTCCAAACAAGGTACGATTATGATAGTGATGTGCAAATCTCTCACGCAACATGTTTGCCTCCGCAACAAGGGCAGGTGGGAAATTAGCAAGAATAGCATCAGATGATGTTAATAAAACCTGAGGATAAAAATGACAAAAGGAAAAATGTTTAGACATTTTCAACTTACAACTTAACATTTAACCACATTATAACAAAAATCATACCTCTTCCCGCAACTCTGAAGGAAATGTTGCAAGTATTGAGACTGTGTCCATTTCAACCGGTTGACCTTCGAGTTCCTGAGATTGATGAATCCTTTGTGCTTGCTGTTGCACAAGAACTTCAGCTCGGATGTCTGCAGGAAGGGCTGCAAGAAATTCTGGGTCGATATCTCCAGAATTCTGTTGTTCAGCATTTGAAGGCTGCGTCACTTGACCTTGCTGAGCTGAAAGAACTTCAGCACGCAGCTCCTCAGGGAGAGCATCCAAAAATGCGGGATCAATTGATCCAGAACCAGCACCACTATTTATCTGCTGCTCTGCCGCTGGACCATCTTGATCTGCTTCTCGACTAGAATTCTCTGAAACCTCAGTTACACTGTGAAGAGCCACATCTCTCACACCAGAAGCTGTAGAATTCCCGAAAGCCAGATTTGTTCTTCTTGCACGAGCAGCCTGTGGATCATGAGGTCTGTCTGAAGACCCTTGCCTTTCTCCACCATCATCATGGCCATCTGCACTTCCAATCTCAACATCAAGGCTTCGAAGGCTTTCACCTAAAGTAGCCCCACTACCACTACTTTCTTGGCTCACTGCTTCAACATCACGAACAGCTGTATCATTCTGCTCAAATTGCGTTTCAACTGATTGTGAATGTCTACTTGATGCATCTATTCCTTGCAGTGTATCACTTACAGCATGTCTCCCATCAGCACCAAGAGTATCATCTACTGGCGCAGAAGATGGAGGCGCATCAGCATTTTCATTATTAACATTGTTTTCTACAGGATTCTCAGGCCTTGCACCAGTCCCTGATTCCTGTAACTGAATATCTTCACCATGGGTCTGAGGTTCCACTATTAATGTGGTGTGATCAGAAGATTTCTCAGGGACTGGTCGCCTCAATTGGGAAACAAGCCAATCTTCAAGGCCTTGTGGTACAGTAGCTGCACTTGACCCACTGCCATGCTGGCTCTCATCAACCCATAAGTTCAAAGGATGGCTGTGACGCCCATTCCTCAAGGATCGGAAAATAGTATCCAATCGTGATGAGGTGCCGTCTGAGTTTCTGTCTGAAAGAATCATATAATGGGCATTTTTTGGAGGAAAGGAAAATAGAGAGAAAGATGGAGGTGGTTAAAATTAGAGACGAACAGAGAAATACAAAATTAATAAGCATTAAGTTGTAAATTACAAAATAAAAAAAAAGTATATATCATTAGAATACAGGGAAAAAAAACAAACAAACAAACCCACCTGACTGCCTTGAAGAGGCTGAACGTAGTGATGAAGGTCCCAACAAAAAAGGATGCCTTGAAGGAGCTGAATTCTCACCACTGCGCCCCAAAAGACTGTAAATGGATGTAGTACGTCCTTGACGTCTAGAACCAAAAACTTCAACTGGCATTACACTAAGAGTTTCATTGGCAAAGCTGTGGTCTCTGCCCAAAACCTCAATATGGTCAAACACATCCATTCCGTTTGTACCCTCCTCCAACCTTAGAATTACTCCATCCTCATCATCAGCATCATCCTCATCATCTTCCTCTAATACTTCATCAAACTCATCATCATTAATCTCATGATCATCTTGATCTGTGTCAGGATGAGGCAGGTGATGTACATTATCTTCCTCCAAATCATCATGGTCCTCATCATCATCATCATCATCTTCATCTTCATCTTCATCCACTTCATCCCCATCATCTCCAGATATCTCCTCATCCTCATCATCATCAAGGTTTCCTTGCTCATGGGGCTGGATTTCAAAATGAATCCCCAAATTGTCAACACCATTTTCAAGACCCCTTGCATCCTCAGAGGTTTCTTGCATATAATCATCCTCAGTAGCAGGAGCAAAACCTCCATCAAGATCCTGGTCATGTTCCACATCATCTGTAACAGCTTCAGGCCCACCATAGTTGTGGACAGTATTGAAAGACTCAACACGGTCCGCTGCAACTGCATCATGACTAGACTGAGATGCCATTTCCATGGACTGTGATGCATCGATATTATCTGCTCTCCCAGACTGACCATGGTCAGCAGGTTTGACTGAATTCTCACCTTTGATAGAAGAAGAATCAACAGAATGAACATGCTCCTTCGTTACAAGTTCCAAAGTTTTGATGATCCCTGTTACAACTTTTGATGACTCGGCATGATCCAAATCCAACACTCCAAGGGTGCGTGTTAATGATGTAACCAGACCAACATCTATTAAAGTGGCAGAAGCTTCTGCTGAGATGCATGAACCAGTTGATGTACGGGCAACTAGTATATCATTCAACAAATCAACAAAAGTCTGCATATTGCTGCTTGGAGGTTTGAAACCATCACAGGAGTCAACAAAGTCATTGAATATACAATTAATCTCTGAGAAGACTCTCTTCCTGGCCTCTGCAGAACGCACACAAGAAGCAACTAGAAATTGACTAGCCCGTGTTGCTAGTTTATGCCTCCAGTCACCATCACTTTCCCTTTCCTTCGCTGAATCCCCAGAATATGGAATAAACCTGTGAAGAATGTGGTGAAATATTTCACCAGTAGATAAACCAGCTGAGCACCTTTGATTAGGGACCCCACGGCTACCAATTTCACAATCTCTCCGCAGCAGCACATGAACAGATGAAGCATACATTAACAGGATCTCTGTCAAAAGTTTCAAGATGAATGCGATCTTTGCAATTGATGCAGAAGCATCTCGGCCAGAAACTTCATTCTCGTCAGATAAAGCTGCAATGGCTTTTCCTTTATCGTTGACAGCAGCAACATCAATTTCCATATCAGTTGATGATGGTGCATCAACAAGCACCTCTGTTCCAACATCACATGTCAAGGAAGGTACCAAAGCACTAACTGAATCCAGAAGAAGATCAAGCACATTTACAAAACTTTGAGGAGATTTTCTATGCATTTTAACTGACTTAGAATTTGAATCATTAAATTTTCCATGCCCATTCCCAGGGCCTGCGGAGTTCATATTGCACAAATTACCCTTTCCATCATTTTGTTGTGTTTTATCTTTGTCTGATGCTCTCTCCTTTTCCTTTTCTTTCTCCTTGCATTTATCTTTGTCATGGTCTTTAACCAAAACAATATAGGGTCTGTCACCAACCATCTCAACTTGGCAGACAGACTTAACAGCCTGCATAAATATACCTGGATCACGAGAAATGACAGAACTTAGGTTAACAATGAAATTACGTGGACTGACCCTTCTATTTAAATGCCTGTGTGCCATAGCAGCAAGACTATGCTTTATCTCAGCTTCCATTGCCTGCCGCAAGGTTTGAGGATCTTCAAGGACATGATGGATAATGGTAGCAGCAACACTGTCAAACCCAGGAAAGAGACTACTTGTCGGCAATGAAAGAAGTGAACTTACACCCCCACCATCAAAAAAACAAACAGCGACAGAATGGGTTCTCGTCAGAGTAGAACATAGCTGCAGGACAGCATGCATTGTTTCAGATGGAAGCTGGTTTCTTATACAGCTACAAGCAATCTCAATCAGTCTCTTATGCTCATGAATATCGATATGTCTTGGAGATCCAAATGAACAATGCAACTTACTTTTCTTATCCTCATCAATATTGAGAGATGCCTGCATGCTACTAACATTCTCCCCTTTCAACTGCTCAACAATTTCAGCATTCAATTTTTGGTCCACTTGAAGTAGCCTATCAAGAGCAAGGAAAGCAGTTGTAAACCACTTTGGAACTTGACGTTTCTCCTTGTCTACTAAACCAGAGTCCCACTCCAAAAGTAAATCAGTTACAAGTTTTACCAGTCCAGTCTTTGAGGCAATTTCCCGTGCTTTCACATCCTCATGAAGAATTAAAGCAAGAACGTGGAAAAGAGCAGAGAGCAGAGAATTGTTTCTGATATCAGAAGCAGAACTAGAATCTCTCACTTGGTCAAGAATGAAGGAAATGACACTGGACCTACATTGACCATCATTTTGGGAGCATATCAACAGAAGAAGATCCCTAACTGGGAACGCTAGAGATTCCTTCATCTGAAGCAGCTTTGTACATGTTAACAACAACTCCTCAACAGGAGGAAGTTGGACCATCTCTTCTTCAAGTTCCTGGCTACTGTCATTCGTAATATCTAAATTTGTGTCAGTTTCAGAGTTCCCAAGAGACATGGCAAGTGCACAAGCAAGCTCATCGTCCTCCTGGGTTTCCTCTGGATGGGAGAATAACCACTCCATTGCCAATTCCACACTATTAGATCCAACTTGCCTCAGAGCTTCTTCTGCCCTAGACCTGGAAAATCCCATCTCTACGATTGTTAGTATGGCTGTTTCATTTAGGGGGGGACCAATAATACGAGCACTATTGCTGCTCATATTTTTCTCTTCGACACCAGAGTAAATGTGCCTGATGATAGATATAATTGCAGTGATGAAATCACAACTGCAATCAGTAAACTGTGGGTGGGTCCAAACTGGTAGCACTGCCTTAAGCACCATGGATTGAAGCACCTTCACAAAAGTTTCAGCATCCTTTGGGAAAGGAACATAGCCACTAGCAAGTGGTTGCACAAGCAGGTGTTTGGTGAATGGAGACAAAATAAAAGAAGAAGTCACCAGGTGATCCATAAGTTTACCAAAGCTAGCTAATGGACCATAAATCCATGCATGATCTCCATCTTCCTTTCTGTCCTGCTTCAGATTACCAACATCAGTATCCATTGGAGAGGCTGGAGCCCCATTAACTGCAAATAGTAATTGACTGGTAGCTTCAAAAGTTGTCAAAACTGATTGAACAACTCCATGGCCAAATAGGCAGTTTAGCATAATAGCATTGCAGGAATCAGGCCTTTCCAGAAGAATGCTGTTAATGAAATCAATAACCTTACCAAAGTAGCGACACTTAGTAGATATGGATGCTTCTGAGCCTGAAGAATTTACATGACCTCCAAAGTTCATGTGATCCAATGCAATAGACGCAAAACTAGAAGCAACAGATTTTGATGCAGGGGATGCATTAACAGTATCATCCCGACGACGGGAAGGAAGTAACATCACTTTTCCCAACTCTTGAAACAAATTGGTAACATGGAAGGAAAGTGACCTCACCATATCACAGCAAGAGGTGTGATATGACCTCTGCTTGTCGTATTCCTTTTTATTGGCAGATCCAGAAGCATCTGATGAAGTAGAATGATTGGCTCCAAACTGCATGTTTGAACCATCAATACCCAATCTCTGTTGAAAGTCGGTAGCTCTGCCAAGGTCACGATAAAGGCTTACTAGGTCAAAGAACTGGGATTCAATGCTCCAACCCGGTATCCTTCTCCTTAACAATGGATCAAGGAACTGTCTAAAGGTGTTCAACCTTTGCTCTTCAGTATCACTTGCACTAGATTCCCATTGTTGTGACTCGGGCTCAAAAAAACTAGAACTACCACCATCATCCTCCACTTCAAGTTTGGCATCTTCAAAGAGAGAAAGCTGCCATAAAATTTCGCGATGGACACGACCAAGGTCTTCCAGAACATCTTTGCTGCCATTTCCAAGTTCTACAAGCAAAGCACTAACCCAACGATTATCTTTGGAAGCAGCAAGAAGCAGAAGGAACTCCATAAGGAAAAGGGGAGAAAAGACTCCATCATCAGGCATCAGCCTGGGCTCCAGTAAAAAGGACCTTGAAGCTGCACCAAATCCAGTCAAAGCTTTCTTCAAATGTTCCCTCAGAGAAGAACAGAAGGCACGTGCAAGAGGAGCAGAGTGATGCTGAGTAAACCCTTTAAAAACCATGGTGCTATGTAAAGCAATAGACATGCCCTCAGATGGCTGTACAATACTGGGCCTCAAAAGAAGCTTCAGTAAAGCCTCAATTCCTGATTTCTCCACAAACAAGCGACATGTTTCAGCCTTCTCTGTTGTTCTTTGAAGCAAAACCATCAGATGAGAAATGCACAATTGGAGAAACTGCTCATCGCTGATTCCTTCAATCACAGAATCAACTGCACCAACCAGACAACAATGCTCTTCATTTCCTTTGTCTTCAGAATCAGTTTCCATTGGAGTGCTGCCATTAACTTTTTCAGCAGATGATGACCCAGAAAAACTAGTGCTGTCCCCAAAGGAAGCAATTTTATTTACAATTTCAATGATTATATCAACACCACTGCTTCTCAGTGAAGATACATGGCGCAAAAGCTCTTCAACCGCGTTAGCCAAAGGAACAATTGCTTGATTCATAGCCAGTGCATACTTCTTGCTGGTAAAGATGTCAACAAGGAATTGCAATGCCGAAGTTTCTTTCACTGCCTGCAAGCCGTTGGCATTAAGGCAAATGGCACCAAGGCCATTTGGAACACATGTTATAGCCTTTGAAGATGGAAGCACCCCAGATAACACTGAAGATAAAAAGGCATCTGGAAGACCCAGTTCAAGAAGCACAGGGAGACAAGTTGGATCTTTATGGATAATTTCACTCATAACAGTCACAGCTGAGTAATAAATATCACCTCCAAATTTATCTGCATTCCCATATATGAGCGACAATGTACCAGTCAGTGAACTCTCACGAGGATTGTGTGGTCTAGTAGAGTTTGCAGGGGCATATGTAGCAGAACCAAGAGCCTTCAAAAGCACCTTGATAAGCCTCTTTTGCAAGTACAACTGGTCACCATTGTATCTTGAGCATTCGACCATTGAATTATCATTTCCACCAGACATACCAATAACTCTATGAACTTCTGTCTGAAGCCTCTGAGCCAATAGCTCTACTCCACCCAGTTCTCTAAGCAATGACACAGCTGAACTGCTGTAATCCATGAGCTTTTGTAGAGCTTTGACAGCCAAATACAGAAGATGCATATGATTTGGGTCAGAATCCTCCAACAGAGGTAAAAAGGTTGGAACCATTCCTAACCCTCTAATATTACTCCCCGATGCAGAGGATGACACGATATGAAGCAGATAGAACTGAAGAAGAGCCTCAATAAACGCAAGAGATGATGGATCGCAAGAACCTTTCAGTGACAAAACTGCCTTCTGGAGCAAATTCAAGAGAATCATTCGATTTCCTACAGTAAAACTAATACTTGATCCACTCAAAATCCGTGCCCGGTCATGAGATGCTGAATATGCAGCTAACTGAGATCCCAATGCAAGCATCGCAAGAGTTCTAATATTTCCAGGAATAGTTTCTTCTGACCGCACAATCCTGATTAATTCATTTGTATATTCTGGTTCATTCGCAAAAAATGATGTCAGCTCATCATTAGCATCATTAGACTGAACAAGCACAATAAATGCAAGAAGGCAAATCCTGGTGTACAGCCTGCATATCCTGGGCGACCGAAAGGCATGCGCGTATCTAATTCTTGTTAGCAATGAAAACCGGAGCTCAGTCGGTACATTATATTGTTCAATACAGAGCTTCATTATTAACAGATCATCATCCTTGCGCAAATGTAGATCTGGCATGTGTATGACTCTCGAAGTAGAATGTGCATTGCCACTTCTTTCGTCAGTCCCTTGAGTATTGAGCCCATGCAATTGAAAATAAAGGCTAGAACCAATCTGGTGTTGAGACTTGTCACAATCATTTTCTATACTGGATGGAAACAAACTAAGCCCTTCCTCCTGTGTTCCGTCATTTGACAAAATACATGTATACAAACCCAGCCCCTCCTCCTTACTCCCCCATCCCTGAGCAAGAGACAGCAGATAGCTGTTTACCGAACCACATCCAATCAAATTACCACTGCCATGGACCTTAGATGGGCTTATTTTAACCAGCGCAGCAAGAGTCTCCAGTGCAGCTATAAGAATTTCAGGATCAGTGGAGGAAATTAGGAGCTTGAAATGCTGAAAGGAGAATGAGAGAATTTTATAAGATAAAACAATATTGGAGAAGCACATAGATAGAACATCCCATAAACTAACAAGTTAGTAGGACCTAAACAAGTTTGCAAGTCACAGAAGTTGAAAGAACAATTTCTGACTCTATCTCAACATACCTCCAAGCCATCAAATGAACTCTTGATGTGGCAATTCTCGAAGATTATTTGCATTACTCGTAGTATTTGAAGAACTGCATGCTTTGGAAATGGACTATCATCTTCTAGAATTTTATCTGATAGGAGAAGATCATTCCTACAAGACAAGTACGTCTTGAAATATGTATCAAAATGAAGAAACAGAGGCCTCCAATGATGAAAACTCCCCTGAATTAAAATCAACAGGTGAGTGAAAGAACCAAAAGAAGGGGATAAACAAGTGGAAAAAGTAGTGCATAATCACCTTGGTGTACTCCCATTGAAAGCCTGAAAGAGGTATTGCTATATCCTGTAATGGACTCCGGATGACCTTATCAATAAATGCTTTAATTTGAGGAGGCTGCAAGTAACAGTGCAATGTTGGATTTATTTCCCAAAAGAAAGGAGTAGAAGAAAAAAACATAGAAGCTTTGGAAACCATTCAGGCAAGGCTCATGGATACAAGTCTATATTCCATTCAAGCAAGTTCACGACAACCAGCGCATAAAAAGACACTTATACACATGTTCCTTTAAGCATGTGTGCAAATGTGTGTTGGATATTCCCTAAAGAACAATGGGAATCAAGCCAAAGAGGAGTAATAAAAAATGTATGGAAAGATAATCTAAAAACACCTAAACTTGTAGCATAAAGCTGAAGAGAAATCAGAAGCTCAATGATGTTAAGGTCAAAAAAAGTATATTTAACACCATGGGAACTCAAAAAATCACCTTGCATTCATTGCATACGAAGCTCTCCAAGTCTTGGCTAACTTGTGGTTATGATTATTCTTACCACTTTGTTAACAACTAAATATTTGTTACCTACTTGCCTTCTTAGGGAATGCACAAAGATGTTAATGCTTCTCTAACATTTCACAAGCCAGCAACAAAAGATAAAGGCTCTCAAGGGGATACGAAGCAGCTTGGCAAAGGTCTCCAAGTCATATCAAGCACACAAGTAACAGAAAATAGAACATGAAATCTTATAATAGCCATTAACATCTATGAATACAGAAGTATATATTGCTAATATATATAAACACACACACGCACACACAAAAACTATATCGTTATAGTTCATCCCCAGAAAAAAAAAAAAAAAAAAAAGAGATTACAAAATAACAAAGTATATCCAATTACAAGCACCAGTAAACCACACAATAATAAAATATGCTAAAAGTAAAAGGTTACAAATGAAATAGCATTGATCAATTTAAAACGTCTAAAAACTCCAGATTTAAATAGCTTCAAGAGCATTAAATGGAAGAGAACAAATTGCACTCTAACCCAAAAAAAAATAATTTCATCGAGATTTTCAACAAAAAAAAATTCTAAGAAAAAGAAAGTACACTTAGAATCATCCAGAAAATTTCATACCTAGTGCAAAATAAACAGAATGCAGATTCACTAACGTAACCTTTTTTTTCTAAAAATAAATATTATAGTGTCAGAAAAACCATCACGTCCTAAGAAGACTGTCCTTGACAAACTACATGCTTCAATTTTCTAATTCAGCATTAATTTTTCTTTAAAAAAAAAAATAAGTAAACTTCAAAACCTCCTATTCTTAACTAATATGAATGCTGTTCATGAGTAAACATATATTATGTCAGCCCAACATCAAGAAAGATTATAACAGACACCAAAATATTCCCCGATTGATAAAATCATTAAAAAAAAAAAAAAGAGCTTCGAAGTACTGAATGCTTATTTTGAATTAGTCTTAGGCATAAAGGAAAAGAAATGTCCAAACAATATAAGGTCTTCAGTTTAAGAAATTATACCCTTAAGAAAAGCCGCATAAGATAACGAATTGATGCATCACTATCTCTCAGTTAACCGCAGAAATCAATTAGTTGAGAATCAGCCAAATTGTCCATTATATCAACAACCGAAAAGTAACAGTAAAAACAAAATAAAACTAACACAACATTAAAATACTAGTTATTACAAGTACAACAAAAGAGTGATATTAAAAACCCTAGTGGGTTCACCAAACAATACAAGATTCTGATAAACCCTACCCAGAAAGCATTTTCTTGGGAAAATTGAACAAATATATATATATATATATAATATGTATTGATAGCATATATATGGATACTAAATTCTAATAAACCCTAACAGGAAAGCATTTTCTAGGGAAAATTAAACAAAAATATATCAAATATATATTGATAACATATATATATATACACATAAACTATATCATTATAGTTGCCAGAACAAAAATATTAGAAAACAACAAAGAGTATCCAATTACAAGCACCAGTAAACCACATAACAATAAAATATTCTCAAAGTAAAAGGTTGCAAAAGAATTAGCATTGATCAATTCAAGCATTAAACTGTCCGAAAACCCCAGATTTAAATAACTTCAAAAGCATTAAATGGAAGAGAACAAATTGCACTCTCTAACCTAAACAAATAGGCTCATCTAGATTATCACCCCAAAAAAAAAAGGTACAGTTATAACCATTGCAGAAAATTTAATACCTGGGGCAAAATAACACAAAATGCACAATTCACTAACATAACTTTTTCTCTAGAAATAAATATTATAGTATGAGAAAAATATCACATCCTAAGAAATCTGACCATGACAAACTACAGGCTTCAATTTTCTAATTCAGCATTAATTTTTTTTTTTTTAAAAAAAAAAGCATCTTAAGTAAACTTCAAAAAAAATGCACAATGCAGTAACATAAACCTTTTCTAAAAATAAATATTATAGTGTGAGAAAAACCATCACGTCCTAAGAAGACTGTCCATGACAAACTACATGCTTCAGTTTTCCAATTCAGCAATCAACATTAAAAAAAAAAAAAAAAAGCATCTAAAGTAAACTTCAAAACCTCCTGTTCTTACTTAATATGAATGCTCTTCAAGAGTAATATGCATTATCTTGTCAGCCCAACATCAAGAAAGATTACAACAGACACCAAAATATTCTCTGATTGTTAAAAACAACACTTGCAAATACTGAATGTTTATATCAAATAAGGGTCTTAAACATATAGGATTAGGATGACATATGTGTCCAAATAATATTAGGTTTTCAGTTTATGACACTATACTCATTAAGAAAATGCACATAACATAACAAATTTTACTACAAGCTAAGCATCAATTCATTCTTAAAGCATTACTCTCTACCAGTTAACTGCAGAAATCAATCAGTAGAATCAGCCAAACACTCCGTTATATCAACAACCAAAATGCTAACAGAAAAAATCATAATAAAACAAACACAACATCAAAATACTAATTATTACAACAAAAGAGTAATAATTAAAACCCTAGTGGGTTCACCAAACAATACTAGATTCTGATAAACCCTAAGCGGACAGCCTTTTCTGGCGAAAACTAAACAAATAAAAAAAAAAAAAAAACTTACGGGCTCAGAGTCGAATTTGATAGAAGGAACAATAGCGGTTTCGCCAGACAAAAGCTGGCGAAGCCTTGAAGGCAAAGTCGATCTTATATTCGCCATCTCACCTCCACTTCTCTACTTCCAAATACTACAAAGACACACCGAAAAAAATAATAAAAATAAATAAAGCAAAAAATTAAACCCTAAAAAACGGAAATCAGAGATTTAAAAAAATGTAAAAAATAAAAAATAAAATTCCAAACAGATCAGATATTAGATTACATAAACTATAAAGAAACACTGAAAGAGGGAGAAGATACCTGAGAAAGGAGGGAGAGCAGAGCAAGGGATGCTTACACATTCGAAGTATGGAACAAGAAATTAAAGAAAACAGAATAAGAGAGACTTATAACGAGAAACGACAAAAAAAAAAAAAAAAAGATAGAAAGAGAACCCCGAAATCAAATGGAGAGATGAGAAAGAAAAGAGGGGGTACTTGTTCTGTGAGTGGCTTCGTTTACGTGTTTGTTTGGTTTGATTTTTGGTTTATTTGTTTTGGTTTTTTATATAATTCCGAGTTTTGCGAGGGATTTCTTCTATATAAACTAGAAAATTTCCCTGGCTTCGCCTAGGGATTTTAAAATTTTTTTAATATAATTTTAACTATATTAAATAATAGTTATTTACTCAAATATATTATATTTTTAAAATAAAAATTAAATATTTTAAATTATATCTTTCTAGCAAATAAAAAATTTTTTATTAAACCAATGTCAAATAACAATATAAACTTTAAAATATAACTTCTTTTTTTAAAAAAATTAATGAATAAATTCATCAAAAATAAAATTGTATTCGATTTTTTATCGATTATATTTCAATTTCTTAAATTGTATTAAATAGTAATTATTGATTTAAATATTTTTAATTTATTTATTTATTAAATAATTATATTTTTAATATAAAAATTAAATATTTCAAATTACATCTTTTTTACGCATAAAATTATTTATTACTAAATTAATTTTAAATAAAAATTATCAAAAATTTTAAATAAAAAATATAAAACTATAAAATTTAACTTTTTGAAATTAAGAGACAAAATCATAAAAAAATAAAATTTAAATCAATTTTTTTCACTGATCAAATTTCACATTTTAGTCGTGGGAGTTCACTGTAGTTTTTTTCTTTAAAGGATAAAAAATAATTATAAAATCTTTTTGACAAAATTTTTAATTCATTATTAATAATTATTTATTCTAGTAATGGTAGATAATAAATAATTTTAGTATATAGGTTCATTTTGTAATTTTATTCAAATTTCATTTCAAGTTTTTTCAAAAGAATATTTAGTATAATGATAATAAATAATAAATATATTAACTGATTTTTAATTCATTTTAAAAAAATTTTTAGGGCAAATTGAATATCTATAATTTTTTAAATATTTGAATTCGATCCATTTGATTTATCAAAAAAGAAATCTCAATTTGTTTAATATTCATGTACTATTCGAAC
>JBBYHK010000017.1:1219139-1246734 GCA_038382065.1 Adansonia grandidieri | reverse complement strand
ATTAAACTAAGCCTAATTGGAACAATGACTTTTTATATTTTATTATTTTAAAATTACAACGATACAAAAGTTACATTCGTAATAAAATATTACATCTATATATAAAAAATATTGAATATCAAATAAACAAACTAAAATATAACTAATCAAACCTAACATAAAATTATATCAAACCACCCATGATATAACTTGAAGGCCTTCTCATTGTAATTGAGACAAAGCCTCACTTGACTCTTACTTTTCATGCAAGGCAACATTGGCGTTTAGGATAAGCGTTTATCATGAAATTCGGTAGTTCTAGTCAAGTCAAACTTTCCAACAAATATTTTATTTCCAACTTTCTAATGATAAAATAAACCTTTACTTACAAGACAACAATCGAGACATTAACAAGTCTTTACCTTTTGAGGACGCATGAAATTACACTATTGTCTACATATGGCCGAAATATACACTTTCTAATGTTGTCAAACTTTAAAGTCTAGTCTAAGTATTACTGACCAAAAAGAAAGAAGGAGAGAGAGAAAAAAAAAAAAGAAAATAACTAAAGAATACTGACAACTGAAATTGACCATCGCGGTATAAATGCAATGCTTTGATTTTTAGAGAGTTCTAGTAACAAAGAAGTTACATTTGTGGATCTGATTTTTTTATTACTTTTTAATATATTATTTTTAATATATTTTTAATCATTATTTATAAATATAATTTTTTAATACATATAAATAGTTATAGTAAATGTATAAAAAAATATATTAAATTTTATTTTTTATAATTAGCTCGTGCAGTTATAATGATACTTAATAAATTTAAAATTTAAATTTTAGTATTTTTTATATTTCTCCCATCTCAAAACTATAACCTTATTTATACAAAAAAACCTTTAAAAATTGTTTTTTTTTTTTAATTTCCTAAAATGCAGTGAAGAAGAAATATTTAACTCAAATCAAGAATTGGAATATGCAATAAAATTAAAATAACTTATTATTTTGGTAAAAGGGAAATAAAAAAGAAAAAAGAAAAATGCACAAATTTACATATTCTCTTCTCTTCATGTCTAATACTCTTAAATTGAGAAAACAAAAAGTATTCGTTCTTTTAAATTAAACTTTTTTTTTCTTTTTTATAAATTTACCTTATAACCTCCTCTTTTAGTTTTATTTTTCATTTTTCGTACTAATGAAAAAAAAATCTCTCATTTTTTTCCCTCTTCCTGCCAAAAATAGCGTAGGAAAATGCATGTGACGTCAACTAGAATGTTTGTAGCGTCTATGAGCAAGGCCAACAGCTACCATGTGCCAATTGGCTAGCAAATTTGCAAGTAAATTCTGACATAATACTAAATTTCACTCATGGCCATCAAACAGTGACATTGTCAAATTTATTCGATGGAATCATTAAATTATTATAAGTCACATTTTTTAGCATGAAATCTCGAATCCATGGATAGATTTTCTAAATCAATTGTAATGTGTTTGCTTTGAACTTTGTGGACTGTTATCAAGATGATTAGTGCTTGAGTTAAATTTAATTATTCCGATATAATTTTTACTTTAAAGGGCATCTTTTTGTTTGCTAAAATAAGAAGATAATAAGTATTTTTTATTAAAAAAATTAGAACTCCTTTAATTGTACTTAATTAATTAGAAAGTAATAATACTAGAAGTATAATTTTTATTTTTTTCCTAAAGAATTATACTCCTATTGAGTTAAAGGCCATCGTTTATTGCTCCAAAATAATTCAATATCATAATAAATTCTTTTAATATCATACATTAAACCCAACATAATTAAATTAAACCTTTCAAAAAATTAGATTGGGTTACTTGCCTAAACTTCCAACTTTAGGAAATAAGTAGCTTGGACATGGTATTTTTTTTTTTTAGATCTAGCCCTATTAAATGTAATAAAAGGTAAATAATGTATAATATTAAAAACACAAACATTAAACAAATTCGTGAATGTCTCAAAATCTATATAATGTAAATTATTAACATATTAAATTTACATATATAAAAATATATATAAAATACTTTAAAAACGATTTTGATATGACAAAATACGTGAACGTGACACCTGTACATGAATTGTCAAGTCTAATTTTTTTTGTCCAAGCACAAATGAATCTATTTTACTATTAGTAACATTACTAATATAAATTTTTTAGAAGA
Organism: Adansonia grandidieri; assembly: GCA_038382065.1. Classification (NCBI taxonomy): domain Eukaryota; kingdom Viridiplantae; phylum Streptophyta; class Magnoliopsida; order Malvales; family Malvaceae; genus Adansonia; species Adansonia grandidieri. The sequence goes on along the minus strand of JBBYHK010000017.1, from coordinate 1,244,563 downwards.
TCAATTCTTTTCACATATGGATTGATATTTAAAAAAAAAAAATCAATATCTTTGTGTATAAACTTAAACAAAATTGTGGAGGTTTACGCAATGATTCTACACGATAGATAGAGCAAAAATTTTAACAAACAAAATTAAGATCTATTAATATAATACTTAAACACCACCAAAATTCAACTTGAGCAACTCATGAATACTATTACTTATGCTACTCACTTGGCTATATGGCTTGACCACTACCATCAAACAAGTGCTAGTAATGGTAATTAATTAGTAAGGCTTTATATGATAAATGTTTTTATTTATTTTTACTTTGACTTCAATTAGTAAAGCTTCCATCTCTTACTTTTCAATACACAATTAACCACAAGTATGATTTCATAAAGACAACTAATTTTACAAGCTAGTTGAGTTCAACTAAAAATAAACTTGAATTTTGCTCGGTCAAACTCAAGTAGCTTGAGCTATCGAGTAAATCAAATTTAAATATCTTAATACTTCACTCTAGTAACTCGTGAACTTAATTAAGCTTTTTTATGTTTAATTAATATTGAAAAATCTCAACTCAAACACTAACTCAAGTTGAAGCACAAATCATTGAGTTTGAAATTGAATAAGAGAATCACGCTCATTTTGTATTACGTATATGAGGCTAATTATTGAATCAAGCTCTAATTTTAAAAATGAAACTCAATCGAGCTCGAATACAAATTTGAAACTTAAATTTCGAGTCAAACTTAAGCATCTTATAGCTTAAGTTCTAATCGATTACACCCCCTATATCTTAATCCAAAAATAGTAACTCTTATTTAAAAAAATTAAAGCTATAATATTCTCAAATTTAAATATCCCAAAGAATCAAAGAAGTTTTTAGACTTCTACAATGAGTTGTGCTTTCAGCTTGAACCAAAAAAAAAAAAAAAGGTTCTTCATTCAAAATTTATGTTTGGCCAACTTTTGCTTCCTACAAAAGTTACCTCAAAAGTTTATTAGATAATCATAAAATGAAACGCCTAGACAATTTTTATTGTATAAAGAGACATTTTAACAATTACTTGTGAAAATGATTAGTGTGATATTAAAAGAAAAAAAATGTAATTAATGGATTTTTTTTTGAGTTTAATAAAAGTAATAAATTAAATATAAAACCTTTTTTAATTAGTAATAAAATAAAAATCTGCTTAATCACTACCTATAGATACTGGTTAAAGGTTCTCCATTGGGAAATAGTAACCAAGAGTATTAAAGGAAAGAAATAAACAATAAATGAATTACTTTTCCTTGAGTTAATAAAAAATCATGTATTAAATGCAAAAATTTTCCTAAATTAGTAATAAAATAATCCTTAATTGGTGTATCAATTAAGCAATCCTTTTTCTTATTTACAATTGAGTAAAGTCTTTTATATTGAATATATTATTTTTATAAAATTCAAGAAATAGTAATGTATTAGTACACTTTTCTTTCCACGTATACATGCATATATATCACTTCATCAATTAATATTACCCATAAAATAATCCTTAAACAAAGCCTATAGTTAGCAACTAAACAAACCCTTTTAACACAACATGAAAAATAACTAAATTATTAAACAAAATACAATATAAAAAACATAAACAGGCTCAAATCTATAAAATATAAATTATTAATGTATCCATATATATATATAATACTTCGAAATTAACTATGCCACATGCAAATAATACGAACAAAATACGAATACAAAAATTGCTATCTCCAATTGCAACACAAAGATAGAGTAAGAGACTGAAAATACTAAGATTCAAATCCAAACTTATTGTATATCATCTCTTAAAAATATTGTATCAACCATGAAATAAAAGCCGGACCAAACGAGTTGTCAAACTAGTTGAATCAAGAATCGATGGTTTGGCCGCTCCGATAATTATATAAGAATCGATTAATAATCAAACCAATCAAAATTTTATTCAACGAGTAAAAACTCAATAAAAATCGAGTTGAATCTGAAAAAGCTCCCACTATTGATTGTTCTTAATGTAAAAAAATCAAACTAGATATCAAGCTTTTAAGTCCATTCATCGATCTAACCTTTTCAATGGCCAATACCCATATCATCGGTGCAAGGAGTGCAATTAGCAAAGAGCTCCATCACAATTCAACCAGCCAGTTGGCAATCGATCATCAAGTCGAAAAAAATCTTGGGATCTGAAGCCATGGTTGGAGATCTTTTCTAGTAAAAATAGAATTGGCTGATTTGAAGATTTTCTTTTGTTTTATTGGGTAGTTAGAGGCCTAAGTGAGAGGGAGAAGGGTTATTTAGAAAGCAAAGGGCTATAAAGGCCGCTGCTAACTAGAAGCTCTTGCCCAGAGCTTGGCTAAGAAACGGTCCAAGCTCTCTGCTACTTCTAAGCCATCATTGCAGCTTGCACAAGGTTTTATATTTTGGCAGCTTGTGTATGCTACTTTCAAAAGTAATTTTGTTTTCCAAAATGCAACAATGTTTTTTTTTTCCCGGTATAAGAAAATGTATCCGAAGCATTGAAATATGGAAACGTGGGATTGATCTTAAAGAAAAAAAATATATACATTAAACAATCTGATTCGACCTGTCAAATCAGTTGAGTTAAAAATTAATAATCCAACTAGTTTAACCTTCGAGTTGATTTTTTTAACATTGGTGTCAACCAACAAAACTAATCTCCAAGATCAAAGATATCTTAAAATCTTGAATAAATGAGACAAATAGCTATGCATTCCTATGTAAGAGAATAAGGAATATAGGCTCAACTCAATTAAAGTATAATTTTAAGTACATCTAGAAAAAAATACACATGATCTTAAGCTACACAACTGAGTCATCTCCACTTACTATAAAAGCTATTCTATATTGCATGGGTAAGCTTTATTTGAAAATGAAGAGCTTTTGCTAGAAACAAATAATCTAGGTCATTACATTTGATTAAAGAGTTATCTTAGGTAATGAAAATATTTTATTTGAGACTAAAGATCATTTTTTAGAAAAAATTGTGTTCATGACATATTTGCATTATTTTTTCATGATAAAGTATTATAAATTTATATAAATTTTTCACTTGTTAATAATTTATATTAAAATATGCGCAAAATCTTGAGTAAAATATATTTTGCACAAGCCTAATCATAACTCATTGTACTATTAGCAACATAATATTTTAAAAAAGATCAACTGATTTTAAGAGGGATCTAGCCTTCAAAAAATTATCACTATTTTAAAAGATTAACATTTATAAATATTTTTCAAGTGTTAAGTGATGTACACGTGTAGATCCCATTAGGAGCACATAAAAAAAAATCTAAATAATATTATCTCACATCGATTAAATATTAAATTTATTATACTCTTAAGCCCACATATTACCACTCGATTCTAGGTTCACTTGTAAGTTAAATGCTCAACAAGAACTCAAAACTCAAGTTCCGTTGTGTTGTTTCTCCTCTTGTAAGATTGATGACTCCTAATGAGGTCATCCCTGTGGTAGCCTTGGAAACCACATGTAAAAAAATGTTGGAACGAAATTATCCCACATTTATTAAACATTGAGTTTTTTACAAACTTATATTCAAATCTTTCCACATATTATTAGTCGATTTTAGATTAAGTACTTAACAGAAAGAAAAATTGGTCTGGACAAATCTGATGAGATAAAAAATTATAAAAAGCAATGATAACAAATTTAGTGAAATATGTATAAACAATATATGTAATATAAGTATTATCAGATTTGTAAAAGGATACATAGATACTATGATAATAAGAAAAAAAAATTAAAAACAGTATTAAACTTTATAAAATAATATTTTTTTTCTGAAATTATGATGATCCATTAGAAAAAATTTCAAACAATCACATATTTAATGAAATTTCCAAAAAAAAAACAATAACACCCGACGTTCCTTACAATTTCTAAATTATAATTTTTTTTTATCAAACAAATAAATTCATTTTGTACTTTTAAAGACCTTGATTTCGTTTTTCAAATACCTTATCCAAAATAAACTATTAAAGACTTGAAACTCAATTTGATTGCCAAAGTTAATTTTGTAATGACATTTAGTGACAGCCAGTCTACAGGCACTTGTTGAATAAGAATATTGAAAATTTTCACCATCTTAAATGAATAAAATTGTTATAAATAACAATTCTAACTGGTGCTTATGGAACACTCTTTAGTAAAACCTCTATGCAATTATCTTTCAAATTTCAAAGTATTTGCAATGCAAAAAAGAAGAGAAAGAGAAGAAAGCCAAGAAAGTGAATGCATATATGGGATCAGCCCATGGTTAATAGAAGATTCTAAGAGAGATAGGAAAGGGTTTTTTTTTTTTTTTTTTTGGGCACAAAGAGATCGTGTTTCAAAATAAAATAAAATCGCAAATGATAAAATTCAAACTATAAACTTATTAGATGCCTCTTATAAGGATTAACTACATAAACCAATTGAACTAAGATTTAAGTTCATACAAGAAATGTTTATGAATGTATGAAAGTTACCTTTCACAAGAAAATATTTTTTTCGAAACGTAGGATACGGATGTAAATGAGACATTTGAATTTGTAAGTTATTCGAGTTCCACTTGAGAAACTCGAATTTGGCCCAATTATAATTGAGCTTGCGTAACTCAAGCAATTAAGTCAAATTTGAGCATCCTAATGCTTAGCTTGAGTAACTCACGAGCTCACTCGAGCTTCTTTTAATATGTAGTTTTAATTAGTATTTAAAGATATCAATTTAAACTCAAATTCAAGTTCAAGCACTAGCACTGAAGTCAACCATGAGAATCAAGCTTATTTTTATTAGGTTAACAAGCCTATCAAAAAGCTCTAACAATTTGATTTCTATCTCAAATCAAGCTCGAGCTTTTAAAGTGAAACTCGATCAACTCAAATCAAGCTCGAGCTTTTAAAGTGAAACTCGATCAACTCAAATCAAGCTTTGAATGTCAAAGTTTCAAGTCAAGCTCAAGCTCAAGCTTCTTATAGCTTGATCTTAGCTTCGACTACTTCCCTAAGACAAGGACAAGGGAAAATAAGGAACATCTGTAGAAGAAAGAATAACATTAACCAAATGGAATCTAAAATAATTTAAACTGAAACTTGTTTATTTAGTACTTGAATAAAAAAGCAACTTGTTTATTTAAGAAACATCGAATTTGAAAAAACTCAAATTATCAGGCAACTCATTCATGTAATCTTGAGTTCAAATTTGCTTTTAAGTTGCGTAAAAACTCAATGTTCAAACTTATCTAGAATATAAGCATGAGCATAAGTAACTAAACTTATGTTATCCAGAATTTTTTATTTTCCCTAAAGCACCTATGTTCAACATATGTGTTTGACATATTTGGACATAGATATAAAAATATAATCCTCCAGATCATGAAAAAAATGTTAAAACAATTGAGTATATCAAATACCAAACACGTATCCGTATTCGATACTCAACTTTAACTCAGGAAAATATAGTCGGTAACACATCACAATTATTTCTAGGAAGTTTGGAATGCATTGGTCCCAGGAGTAAATCGACTCTTGTAAGATGTTTGGTTCAGAAAAATGCTCAAAAAAAGCGGAATGTGGTAGACAAAATTGTCTGGCTATAAATATGAGTTCAATGGATCTACATCCTCTATCATTCTAAGTAATTCAACTATTTATGGACTAAAATTTTCCGCTCAAATGACACTAAGTAGTTGAAAAAAAAGAAGGGCAAATGGATCTAGGATCAAGAAAACACAGTGCTAGCCCAAAAGCTAAACCGTGTAGTAAAAATTTGTTTGTACTGAAGCACATCTATGGGGTGGCTTTGGAAAAGATTAACGGAAGTGATTCTAACATAAATTACAATGCACATAGTGTTTCCACAGCAAGCATATGAGTTTGGGATCAAAAAACAAAAGTGAAAGCAAAAAACAGTTGCGTCTTAAACTACAGCAAGGGTGGCGAAGTAGAGATTGAAGGAATACAAAATAGTTTACCAATAATGCAATCTCTGTAATTCAGATCTATGTTATCTGAACTCAGAGGTGAGTTCAGGACAAAGTATGTATTCAGCATGAATATATTCAATTTTTAAATTTTTTTCATATGTTTGATGGATCATACTCTTATGATCATGTCCGAATGTGTTGGACACAAATACTCAAAAAAAAAGAAAAATGAAGAGTCAAGATAACATTCATAGGTCTAGATGTTACAGTAGAACAGTCGAGTAAAAGACAAATAAATAAGCATCAAGGGGAAACAACGTTTTTGGACTAATCAAGACCTTCGTTTTTAACCAAAAAGAAAAAACTTACTTGCAGAATTGCAACTTGAGTTGTTCTGTTCACCAGCTGGTTTATCTTTCTGCAAAGTTGTCATTAACTAATATAATCACAACTTTGTCAGATACAACAATTTTAGATACATCTGGAAAGGAGATGATTCTAAAGAAACAGATAAAGAAAAGGCAACAAAATAAAAGCAGTGAAGTTGACAGAAGATATCACTATACTTTCCAGAGCCTCGTGTGGTGATTTTGAATGTTATGTGATCGTCATTCTGTCTGTTTTTCCTCTCCTGTAATCATTTGGAAATTACAGAATGTCTGATGCAATTCGAATCTTCCGTTGGCAGCATGAAATCAGTAATTGAGCGATACAACAAAACAAAGGAGGAACATCAACAGCTGGGGAACCCAATCTCTGAGGTCAAGGTATTGTTTGGTACTTAATCCTAAATATCTTGTATGTTACCTTTCAGAGCATGCTCAGTATGTAATTTTATCATCAGCAAATTAGCTTGCGTTTAACTTCTACTGGAAAAAAAAGAGGTAAGATTGCCAGGTTAAATAAATTTCCATGGATCATTCCCAACTTTGCAGTATGTTGTTTTCCCTGAACAAAAACTAGGACCAGTAGAGCAACAGACTAGCTTGTTTTTTCTTCCAGGTTGGCAGTGAGTAGAAGGTATTGAGACAAAATACTTGCAAAATTTTATAGCTAGGCATTGGTTTCAGGTCTGGATTTTGTTCAACTGTTGACAAAAACCCGGCAGCAGCAGAACCTGAAAGATGATAATTGATTTAAATATATTCCATCAACTCCTCTTCGGACTTTTGGAATAGGAGTGACAGTAATTGCATGCATAGACTAAAGTGTCGTGCCAGAACTGTGTCTTTCTCATAGCTACAGGATGATGGAAACAGTACCAGTAAGATACAACATCAAGGAAAACCAAAATGGAGCCCAGAGTGAGCATCAGCAAAATGCAAATGCTAGGAAGTTATTATCTTCAGGCAAAACCATGGACATTCAATAGGAATCAATTTGAATAACCTAACACTTCACTTTTTCCACAATAACGCTAGGCAACATTTTAATTAACTTCAGCTCATGCATATCATCAAATTACACCTCAATCTTTATAAAAAAAAAAAAGCCATGTTCCTGCCTAAATTCATATTTAAGATGTAACTAGAAACCTTGTTTGGCCTTGTACACAGTACCAACCACAATAATCCTTGTCTGGGCTTTAGGAGTATATAATGTGTAAAAGACAGGCACTGTCACCATAAACCATAGGAAACAGCTGCCAAAAGATATATATATATATATATATATATATGTAAAACTATAAAGGAGTGCTTGTACATGCAGAATCAGTAAACTTTTCTAAAAGAAAACCACAATCAGATGATGTCAACAAATGTACGAGTCTAGGACATATTTCTAACTGTGGTAAAGAGGATACATTTAAAAATATAAAACTTAAAAAGGAGGGTGGGTGCTATAAGTTCAGACCACACAGAGAACAGTTTGAGCAGGTCTTAGTTCTGACAAGTAAGATACCTTCCAATGACAAGAACTATGGTCAAATCACGCACTAGTATTCATGTAATTAGTAAGCACTTAGTAGCATGCATAAATTGCAAGTTTTATTTTTATGCAAAAGAAGACTTTTAGAAGCCAAGGTTCCAACTATACAAGTTACTGTATGAAGTCAACATGAAAAAATCACGAGGTTTTGTTGGTAGATCAGTATCCTGTATGCATGTGATGATGGAAGAATCAACATCTAACATAAATATACAGGGATGGAAAGTTAAAAGGAGTTTACTGGTACTGCCTCATATCATGGCATTCAACCTTGAAAGTTATGAAGCAGAGAGAAGCCACCACTCATCTCAGCCTGTTGTCAAGAGAAAAACAATTTTGTTAGTAACAATGCTTTGTTTTTGCGGTTTATGGGCAAGTACAGCATAAAAATGACCAAGATATTAACAGATCAATAGAGAAGATGTCAGCCATTATCTTAAAGCAGAATCATTGAATTAAGGAAAGAAGAGATATGAAGCTAGAAATTACAGATTAACATGGCAGTCAGCAGTCAGCTGCTTAAGTTTCCTACGTGCATGGAAGATATTACCTTAATTTAGTGAGCCACTGCAATGGTAAATTTCTTCGTGTTGTCCCTTTTGAAGAAAATTAGAGGACACTTGAAGGGATGAAGCTTTCAACTAGGCTCAAAGCTTGCCCGTGAAAAAATTTTAAGTTAGTTCATCATAGAGAAATCTCCACTATATGGGTTTACAATAATAAAACCTAATTCATCTTTCCCTCATATTTACATCACTATACTCTATGAATATTCTAACAAGCAGTTACCTTAAAAAATAGGAAAATCCTTACAGTTACCCCTTTCCCTAAAGACTTTATCTATGTTCTAGAGAAGCCATCTGTTCATCTCTTTTTTGCCTCAAAATAGGCAAAAGCTTCCTCAAGCAAATCCTATTAACATACAGTTAGACCAAATCCTTGCTTCTAGACTAACATAGGCAAAATCAACATAGCCATCTCTTCATTTCTTTTATTCCTCAAAATAGGCAAAATCAACACATTTGGGGCAAAACAGACCTTGCCATTCCTTGCTTCTAGACCAAATCCAAAGACTCATCTACAATCTAACTGGGTGATTACATAGAAGCTAGAAGCATTCACCAAAACAGAAATGATATTACCCCAATAGAGTTTGTCTTTGCAATTGCCAGAAGAGAAGTCATCTGTCGATGCATATAAATTTCACAAGGGATTTTGAAAAGTTATTTGCTGTAACAGCCTGCTCAAGCAACATAAAAATCGTTACAATTGCCTATGTTTACAAGAAATTACCTTTAAAAATAGAAAAATCCTTAGAATTGGCCCTTTCCATAAAAACTTCATCAATTTTCTTGAGAAGCCATAACTTTATAAGCCTAAAAATAGGTTAAAGAGCTTCCTCCAAAGCAAATCATATTCATGGACTGCTCCAAAGTATTCCAGGGGCAAATTAGACCTTGTCGTTCCCTGCATCTAAACCAAATCCAAAGATTCATGCATGATTTTTCTACTTTGGGATTCATACTTCTTTTATGCTTTCTATGCTTATAACTTTTTACTGATGACATAAATAAATACTAGAAGCATTTTCCAATCTCTAAATAGAAATCATATACTGCAAGAAGAAAATTTGTACTTCGCAATATCCAGAAGAAAAACATCTATCAGTGTATATAAATCACACAGGATTTTACTTGCTAAGTTTCTTGATCAGGGATTCCAAAAATAGGGGCATTTTTATCTCTTTTCCTATGAAAATTTATTTACAAAATAAGAAAAACTTACACTTATTCGTTCCCCTGAAGATTACTTCGATTTTGTTGAGAAGCCATCTCTTCAAACAAAAGCTTCCTCCAACAAATTATATTTAACAGCTCCACACTCAATAACATATTCCAAAGGCAAAATAGACCTTTCCTTTCCTTGCTTCTAGACCATATCCAGAGACTCATCCATGATCTATCTACATTGGAACTGGACCATTTTTATGCTTTTAACTTTTATTGGTGATATACATAGAAGCTAGAAGCATCCTCCAATATCCTAATAGAAATCATATTACTCCAAGAAGAAAGTTTATACTTTGCAATATCCAGAAAAAAAAGCATCTATAGGCGTGCATAAATTTGCATAGTTTTTGAGAAGTTATTAGCTCTAACTCTAAGATCCTAATTTTAAAAGCTAAGTTGGTTGACCAACAATCCAAAGGCAAAAATAGAATAAAGCTTCCAGAGCAAGAGCTAAGAATGTGCATAACTCATAACTTTGACAAGTACACCAAGATCTTGAGAAGTGATTTATCATCCAAACAATTAAGCCATCAAAATTTTCTTCCTCCAACACATTAATTAAACTCAAAACACAGCTTTCTCCGCAATCGAAAATCTTCTCCAGCAAGAACCTAGGATCTAAATATGTTTGATTCTGTTTTGAATTTGCCAACAATCATAGCAATCATTGAGAGCATTGTCAAGTCCATATATATATATATAGTTATTGTGATATTCAAAGTTATTTATATGCATATTCATACTTCAAGCAATAAAAGCTTTGCACTGTGAACATTAACCTGTAATGAATCATATTTTTCAGTTCTGGCAAAGGGAGGCAGCAATTCTCAGACAAAAACTGCAAAACCTGCAAGAAAATCACAGGTACATTGATTTTTTTGACAATACAAATTCATCATATCAAACATCAATGGAAAAGTACAATAAACCAAAAAATGCAGAATCAAGAAGTCTTTTTACATTAGGCATTCTTCAAAACACAACAATCATGCCCATATGTCTCCAGTTCAAGACAGACAGCATCATGCTTTCCCATCATAAATGTAATAGGAAATAACAGTTTCTTTCTCCTTCAACCTTTTTATAACTATTTCGTCCAACCTTTTACGATGCAATTATACTTAGATGCAATTATACTTAGAATGGTTCATAAAATGAATCATTCTTTAACGAAGATGAACACAGAGAGATTAATGGTCCTAGGCATAAATTTCTTTTCTATAAAAGATTTAATATCTAGCCCTAAAGCATTGAATGCGTCAATACTACAAATGGACCCTACAATAGAAAGTGATTGAAAAGTCTATTGCATCTCACACATATACTTACAAAAGGCTTTTATAATGTCTACGATATTTATAGACTGAAATTATGCATCTGCATACCAAAACAGGCAAATGATGGGTGAAGAACTTTCTGGATTGAACGTAAAAGATTTACAGAATTTGGAGAGCCAATTGGAAATGAGCCTTCATAGTGTTCGCATGAAGAAGGTTAGTTTTTAATTTCAAAATAGCATGCAAAATAAAGTAAGTCTGTGTTAGTAACATATACTCCACTGCTGTAGGACCAAATCTTAATGAATGAAATTCAAGAATTGAACAGAAAGGTAAACCATGAAACAATAACTTCAGCTCCTTACTATCACACAGTCTCAGCTCAAATGACTAAATTGCAGTGTCTCATTGCAGGGGAACCTCATTCATCAAGAAAATGTGGAACTCTATAAGAAGGTAAACCTAATTCGTCAAGAAAACATGGAATTATATAAGAAGGTATAAATTTGAATGGCTCATATAAATCACAATTTTCCTAGAAATATTAAAAAGATTCAACCATTAAACCTTTTATGTTTATAACATGTCCTAAAACCAACCTCAAAAGAAAAGTTTCAACATATCCAGGTTTATGGAACAAGTGATGTCAATGGTGCAAACAAAGACTCCCTTCTCAAAAATGGTCTAGGCATTGGGGAGGACTCAAATGTTCCTGTTCACCTCCAGCTATGCCAGCCACAGCAACAAAACTATGAGACACCAACAAGAGCTACAAACTTGGGGTATATCTCCCTCCATATCCTAGATGATTTTGATTAAAATACCAATTACTTTGCCACAATTTGATGTACAGATTTTTTACTGGAAACTGCAGCAGACTGCAATTGCAATAGCAAAACCAGATGGATTGAAGTGGGATTGGCTGTCAATCAACTTCTGTCAATGAATAGCTCATGGTTCCAAAAGTTATGCTTCTCATAGAACAATGTGGTATGTTTAAACCACCAATCATTCAGCAAAACAACATTGGTTTGAAATGATTAAACAAATGAACTTTAGCATGTGTGGATGATCAAGAAAACCATCTAGTTATGTAAAGATAAATTAAGTGTAATAAAGAACAAAAATACATATAAAGTAGAAACCGGGCATTTATATTCTGTATGCAGTTCACTTTTTTCAGTGTCAAAGATAACTGACAATGGAGGTCATAATTACACTTATTTTAGTTAATTTTAATATTAAAAACCTTAATATAGTTGTCATCTCATGGAACATAGAAGACAGCAACACAGTGATCCAGAAAAGTATTAATATTTAGATAGGTGAAGCTACAAAAATATATGAACTATAGAAGCATCACCAACAAGATCCTTAAAAGACTCAATGAAGTTTTACTGCAACTCAATTTTCAATGATAAAACCAAGACAGAGTAATTGTAATTAACTTCTTCTTCTCCTTCATTACATAGTACACAGAAAACTGATACCATGATCTGTAATACCAAAAGAACAAATCATGTTAGGATCTGAGAACATCAGTTCAGGGTACCCAAAATAACTACCCTTGTTATAATACGCTACCAAAACTATATGAGCAGAAGGCAAAAACAAGTTTCTTCGATATTTAATACATACCATGATTAGTTAATACAAACCAATATTAAGAGACATAAACATGTTATACAAAGAGGATGACAGTACACTATCAAAATGTGAAAACCATGGAATCATGTTTCTAGTTTACTGCTTGACTAAAAGATGCATAAGTATCTACTACATCGCTCTAGAAGAAGGACCATTTCTTCCTAAAAATAGCCGGAATTGACATAACCAGCATATACAGTTACCATTGAGACTTTGGACCTTAAAATTGACTTCAGGGTGCATTTACTATCGGCAAGTATCCGAGCACACTACAGCAAAACAGTGGACAGCACACAAGCATCCCAAGGGAGTTCACAACCCAAAACTAGAAATGTCATAAAAATAGAGTTTGCAGAACAAGGAATCAGCGCATTTAACAATGATCTATAAACATATGCAGCAATAACTCTGCCTGTGGTAGCGCTATGTGGCTATAGCTGTGACTACAGCCGGTCCCAAGCCCGGAAAAAGGAGGAGGGTTGCAACATGTTGAAAAGAAACACTATAAAACAATTATGGACTATCAAAATAACCAGACTTTCGAAATGTAAAATAAATGGAAGTAAATAAGAGAAACATAGAACTTAGATATGTGTCTTTCAATTAAGTTTTAATTCATTGGAAAAGGATAACATTATGGACTATCAAAATTACCTGACTTTTGAATTGTAAAATAAATGCAAGTATATCAAGAGCAAAATAGAACTTAGATGTGGCTTACAATTAAGGTTAGTTATATTCTAAGTTGGTCCAACACTTTATTTTTCTTGTAGTACCCATATTGGATACATATCTAACATAGACCTCAGAATTCCATTTGGAACATTAAAACTTCATGCAAACAAAGCCAAGTTATTCATCAAGAGACATAACCAAACATAGTAAAAATGAGAAAGGAAGAAAGCAAAAGGAAAAAAAAAAAAAAAAAAAAGCTAAAAGGAGAAACAAAGAAATTAACCCATCCCATTACATTAATTAACGAGAGAAAGAAAAAGAAACATTAATAATCAGCACATCACCCTTTCACAAAGACTTAATGCACCCAAAACATGAATTATGACCTAAAGAACTAGTCTTAAAGCTGCAAGGAAAGTTTTCCAACAGATAAGACATAAAAAAAAAAAAAAAAAAAAACTAACTACTATTTAATAATGACCAAAATACTGAGCTTTTATAGTATTGATCCTAAAAATTCTTTCCTTCCTCCAAATTCCAACAATTGATGAGAAGTGTGTTCTCGCTTTATGGAGGAAGGGCTAACCAGAGGGCTCAGAGAGAAAATTTCAGCATAGGTCATATCTGTTGAAACTTATTACAGTTTGATATTTATCAAACTATATCTTTTGCAGATTAAATGATTTAAAGTTGATATTTTCAAGACACCTATACTAAATCACAGCAATCAGTGGAACTTTGACGGGTGTTGTCTCATATCGAACACTTGCCTTTAAAGTATAGGATTGAGCTTTTATCTGTTTAAAGAACAGATATAGTTACTAAGACACGCATATGTTTTAACTTATAAGCCATACAATCTATTGAGAATTTGCTGCCTCTCTACAACTCAACTAAAGCACGCCTGAATCCCCAGACTACTACATCAATCTTTTTGCTTGCTTCCACTTAGTTACAAGCTATGTGTTCCAGAAGATCCACAGATGCCAAATCACATAAATGTGCATAAAGACATATGTACACATGTTGAAAATACACAGACACATGCATGGCTTTAAAATGAAAAATGTAGCGCTATTCCATTTGGTCTTGTTTCCATATATAAATTTGTGGAACTCGTCGAATCCATCATCTTCTCCCCATTTCAGAACATAACACAAACTTTACCATATAATAATCATAGAGCCAAAGGAACTTATATAAGAAATTAACAATAAAATGCATACCATGCACTAAGAATTCTGACACAAAGTTAAACACTCAAAAGGTATCCTTGAGCATTGGTGAATAACCCAAATCCTTTAAATATAAAGAACACAGATAATCATTGACAAACTATTACCACACTATATATTGAATATACCCTTTCTCTCTAAAATCTTACTCTACTAATTTTAGGCCATAAGCTATGTTGCTCCAACTCTTCATTTTTTTTTTTTTGAAGTGTCCGTGTTCGGAAATCCATATCCAACACATTTCGAGACATTGGTATGAGGATATAACCCTCCAAGGATCCACCAAATATATGGAAAAACTTAGAAAAAATTGAATATACCCTTCTCGGACACATACCCATATTTGCACTTACACCCGAGTCTATAGCCGATAAGTACTCTGTCAACAAGGCAAAATTCAATCACCTAATCAACGTTATCTTTTAGGATACTTCACATCTTGTCATGTAATTGACATCACAATTACACATGTCCCAATCCTTATTACACATCCTAAATCTCTAAGTAATGAATCATAATCTTGATGAAGATGATCATTCTTCATTAAAGAGGTCAGCCAATGCTTGCAGATTTCAAACTTATAAATGAGCTAATGGAGCAAACAATTAAGAAAAAATTTGGACCAAGCCTTCTTAAAAAAAAGATGAGGCATGATAAAGAATCAGGAGAAAAATTAATGTTAAAATTGAGAATGCCCCAAAAATTCAGTTGAGGACCCAATGAGAGACGTATGTATTTGTTTAACTGAATTCAGTTAGTGATGGTTGTGATATAAGCATTTTAAACTAAAAATAATAGTTGAATCTTTTAAAGGACAAAAGTTTGATTTTCTTAACCAGAACATAATTCAACTTCAATTATATTTAACAATATCTAAAATATTTAGCAGCTTCAAAACAAAAAAGGTGC
Source organism: Adansonia grandidieri (assembly GCA_038382065.1). Taxonomy (NCBI): domain Eukaryota; kingdom Viridiplantae; phylum Streptophyta; class Magnoliopsida; order Malvales; family Malvaceae; genus Adansonia; species Adansonia grandidieri. The sequence goes on along the minus strand of JBBYHK010000017.1, from coordinate 1,229,149 downwards.
AGAAAATGCAAAAACCAGTGTGCCATACACAAGGAGAAATAGTGTGCCGTAAACAAAAACATTTTAAATAGTTATCACATAAACTACCTTCTTCAAATTAACAACAAGTTTCTATTTTTTCCCTTTAGTTACTTAGAAAATTTTATCAGAATATGGGCTTAAGAAGGATTACTGTCTAAACATTTTAAAGGAGAATGATGATTACAATCTTAACATGTATTATTCTAATCAAATAACAGTCCAAAGAACCTGATAGAAGTAGGTAACATTTAGTCTACGGCAACCATGCTTGGCTGCTCACAAGGATAGTTCATCTAAAACTTGTTGGGTCTCAAAATTTTCTTCCCAAAAGGTTAATTCCAATTTATTCTGTTTACACAAATAAACCCACACGAGATGAGGTCCATAATTTTCCCCATTTATGCCTTATTATCCTACTCAAGGAATCAAGTTCTTAACCTCATAGTAAGAAATGCAAATTTCTAAAAATTAGAAATGGCAAGCAAAAGGTCATAGAGGTGGCTTCCATCACACTAGCAAAAAGTAGAGCTTTTGTTTCGTATAGATACCTGTCTTAAGCAATCAACTTAGCTACCATACCTGACATGCTCTGATACTAATTTGGCCTAACTACTGCAAGGCATTGTTTTATTTTAGCCCCATTAAACTTTACATTGGCCTCCAAATCTGCCTCACAAGATTGATTTCAAATCTCTACATTAGTGCCAAGGTGCTTCAAATGATCTTAATTGGGGCAGAGGTTTATAAAGAGCTCTTTTGTAATGAAGTAGATAAGCATTGCAACCAATGGTCCAAAGGATTCAGAAAGGTAAAGAGGCATGGGCTGCCCTAGGCTTTGCTTGGTTATAAAGATGGAAGGGTTAAGGAACTAAAAATGAAAATTTAGATTAAGTTCCAAAGTAGGAAACTGGTTATGAAATCCAACCACTGGATTAACCATTTTATGATGGTACTACTCCCAGATGATACCTCCACTAGTACCTATACTACTTATTGATAGCACCAATCCTCTACTACTACTATCTCTAACTTAGATCTCCCGGGTGCTCACCACATCTCCTTAGGGCATACCATCTACCTCATATGGTTCCCAATATCCCCATATTTCTTTATCTACCATTGTACTTAAGCACACCAATGCTTTGCTTGGTAGGAAGGATGAAAAGGGGTAAGCATGAAAAATGTTATGGGAGCAAAAGCCTACAATAACATTGTGATAACCAGGGCTGACCTACTCATTCTTCTTTTCGTGTTGTGGGGCAAAAGCCCATAGCAAACTAACAAAATAAGCACACAAAAACTAATCCCAATCAAGCAAGCAAGTAAAAAGTTACTGCCTAGACACTTCAACTATTCTTCTTTCCATGTTTCTTCTTAGTACTTAGGAAATCAGGGCTTAACATGAGGAGAAAACATGATTGGTTAATACCCTTCTCGGGCATTGAGTCTTTTTAATTTGTCTCTGATCTACTAAAACTTGGTTGTAATTTGTTCTTTCTATTTCTTTCAAAGGAAAAAAAAAAAAGAAAAAGAAAGGACAAAGCAAAAGGCAGAGGCAATTTCTCCTCTCTTTTGCTTTACTGCAACATTTTCCTTGTTTTAATTTATTAATTATACAATTTATAATTGCATTTTTTTAATTAGAGATAACAGTATTTTATTAAGAGTTAAATTGGTATCAATGTTTACAGTAAACATATTACAAGGCATGTTTGGAGAAGGTACTAAAAAGTCATTTATGATCATCGTAATATAAGTTATATTCATGTGGTAATACCTACAAAATCTAATGCAAGATATGTACATAGGCAAGTATAATAGACCACAACCATAATCATGCATCTACAAATTGTTATAAAGCCCACCACCTAATTAATCAAAATAAAATAGCCTCAAGCTTGTGGTAGATATTTGAATATTTATACTCATTACTAGCTTGTAAATATACCTAGACGTATATAGTTTGTGCTTGATGTTGTGATCTAATTGTAAATTAGTCATTTACATTTTTAAAGCATTCTTATATAAGTCACCAAGGACGCTTACTTTTGATGGATCACCTAGATCTTTACAATATGATTATCATCATGTTTGTCTCCACTCTCTAAATATGTTATTTTTCCTTGTACTTTTTCCTTGCTCAAATGAGGAATATGTTCTGAGATTTTTGCTCAGAACTTTACAGCTAGCAACAACATCACTGACTCATGACCTTTTAATTTTCTTGATCGGAGGAGGCAAAATGATTGTCTATTTTCACTCCACATATGAATATTAAATTTATAATACATTTGAGATAATCCATGACTTTTAGTTTTTGTAATAAACTAAATGGCTAACACTCGTAGCATTCAAACATACTGGATAAGATTACATAAATGCTGGAAGCAGCACCTTTTGTTGTTAAATAGTGTGCAAACTATCCAAGTAAAAGCTATTAGCCACACGCCAAAGGAAGCCTAATCTAATTGGTACTGACTTGTTCAAGTTTTGGAACCAAAATGACAGGAACAAACATGATGCACAGACTACAGACTAACCTTTCTCAAGTGCAAAAAAAAGTAAAAGAGGCCAGGAAAAACTATCAGCCGCAGGATGAATTAGATGTTTAAAGCATAAGGTAGTAAAACATAAATACAGGATGAATTAGCAAAAATATAAAGATGAACATTGTTTTACAGACTGTATTATTAATTTTTATATCAACACGAATTAATTATTACAAAAATTCTGATAATACATTAGTATGAACATTAAAAAATGAAATGGAGAATATCTAAAATGTTGTAGAACTTTAAATAATATTAATATCCTAAAAGAGTCGATGCTTGGTACTAAAGCCAAAAAAATCTCCAAAAAATTAAAATAGCCAACTACAATGAGAATAAAAGCATATGCCTCAATGAAAAGGCATCATTTATTAAAGATAGGATCAGAATTTTTGCACACTATAGCAAAATCCAATAAAGATCTAGGAAAGCTACAATTCAAGAGTGTAGCTCAATTAAAAAAAAAAAAGGTCAAATTACAAGGAAAGTTACCAAAAGAACAAAACAAAACCTGGGGAAAGGAGAAAATTTGCAAGTTGATGATAAAAACCTTAGTTACACAAGTTTGCATAAAAAAATGCTTATACCATGTTTTAAGATAGACCATTTAATCTATTTTACAACTACTTACTGAAAGGAGGTGAGATTGAAGAGGGAAGATGCAACAACTCACTCTCTTACTGTTTATGTAGAATATAGCAAATTCACTTAAAATCCAAATGAAGAAAATATTTTCATATATCATAATTGCCACTTCAAGCTAAATACCAATACCATTTCAAAATCATATTGTTATAAATATGCATAAATGAAATTTGATATAACTCCAAATCTTCACTTTATCAAATCATAACCACTATAAAATACCAAACAGCTCAAACTGAAAATGGATATCTCAACTTATTCCTCCAATTATATCTAGAAGCAAACAAGTACCAAAAGGATCTATTTCCAAAACCAGTACCAAAGAATGAGCAATTTAACTAATATCGCTAAGAATTTGAGAGGAAAATGGGATGAAAGACGCCCTCCAGCTCTATACTCTAGAAATTATCCTATCTTTTACACATTCCCAACATCTACCATCCAATAACAGCATGCCTCTGCCCTTATAGTAACCAGAAAGTTTAACAACCTCGGTGAACGAAAAGTTTGCAAAAGTAGTGTTCCACGTAGATGTTTTAAGTTATTTAACAGGATTCTTAATAGAAATTATTAGAAGAGAAAAAAATAACAAAAGAATGGAAAGACAAGCAACAAGCCCATCACTTGCTCCAATGAAGTGAGAACATCAAAAGCAATATAGAAGCACGTAAAACAGAAAAGCAACACCAAGAAACTCAAAAATTTGCTCAAATAAAAACTTTTCATTTGGCACCCACCCCAGCTTCTTCCTCCTATTTCAACAAAACTTTAGTACAAAGCATAATTAGTTTGATTAAATTGTGCTTTAGCAAAAAGGAACTAATCTAGCCATATAGCTAATCTGCCCATAAAACTCATGCATATTAACTATTCCTACTCATCTTAAATTAGGATGACAGTATGTTGAATATCTGCAATTTTTTGTAATACCCCAATCTGCGTAAATGCATTAACTATTCCTACTAATCACAAAAACGGATGACAGGAGATCTGATATCTGTATTTTTCTGTAATATTCAAATCCTAATCTGCAAAAATGGCTTAAAATCCAAATCCATTAATTATCCGCATTAAATCTACACATTACTATCAAAAGCCGAATTAAATAAGACTATCCGTCGAAGATTCAAATCCACTAAAAATTCAAAATCAGTAAATAACTAACTTTGGAAGCCAAGGTTCTACTTTTTTCATTATCCACAAAAGTAATACGGATTTAGATAGAGGATTCGAATATCCTAATACATTGTCCGCAAAAGTAATGCTGATTTAGATAACAAAAATCCAAAAGTTCATATCTGCATCAGCTCTGAATTAACAATGTCCAAATCCGCAAAAAATAAATCAGATAATAGCAGATATCTGAATTTACATTATTAATTGCCATTCATAATCACAAACCCTGAAAACAAGTTCAAATTTTTGGCCACGTGTTTAATGACCAGTAACCCTATGTGCTGAAAAATCTAGCGTGACCGTAAAGACAGCGATTACAACAATATTTTATGTACTTTTCTATGATTGTTGTATTGGAATAACCATGGACTAACACTATGCACCTTATAAGCACAAATAATGATGATTCTCCATCTGTGAAGCATAAAATATGGTAGTACGGTTACAAAACTATAAATAGAACGTCAATTTGTTAAAAAAAATATCAGAACTGTGTGAAACGTGTAGGCCATGACATATCTTTCGCATCTCAATGTAAAAAAGGGCTCAAGTTCATCCAGTAATACAAAATTTTAAACTGAAACTAGGGTGATATAATCATATAATTGCTTTGTACTGATCCAGTCAAAACAAAAAAGAAAGATGAACTGTACTAAAACACTATCTAGAAGATAGCAGGAGATAAAATAATTAAAACAGATAGCATACATGAAAATGTTTAGAAGAAGAATCATAAAAATTACCTTGAAACCAAAAGCTAATTTGCTTTGAATTTTAGACTCTCCCTCCTCTTGACATCACCTGAAAAATAGTCCAAAATGTCAAAATTCCTTTAGCAACAATTTTTTTTTTAAAGAAAAGTTGAAAAAAAGAGAAACAAAATGCTAGCAATTGATTTTATAACAGCATTTCTACCGTAGGCATAAAACACTTCATACATCCACTTCGTTGCTGAGAAAACTTGACAAAGATGTCAAAAACAGATTATTATAGTAATGTTTTCAACAAAAAGAACTTTTCTCGGATGGCTCTCTTTTACAATCACGCACTTTCTCAGTAACGAAACAGATTTTACACAAAAGTAATTCCAAAGCGAAGTTTTTCACCGCCATCAGTAACAAATTCCAAATCAAAACAAATTAACAGCTGGTAAAACCCTAACACAAGCAAATTACTTAACGGTAAACGAATCAGCATTCGCGTTTAAAGCCGAGGACTCAAAACAAAACATAAAATGAACTTCAAATCAAGAAAAAAAAAAGGGAAATAACAATCTGATCACGAAAATTTTAACTAAATCAACAAAATAACCAAAGAAAAACGTGAAAATTACAGAAAAAACGAGATCCGTTTCGTTAAAGAAGAAAGTTTTACCAGACGAAGCTAGGGAAACTGAAGAAGCATGCTATAGGGAAAAAAAATAGAGAGAGAAAAAAATATCTGAAGCTGGAGTGGAGCAGAGATTGGGGGTTTAAATAAGTTAATGTGGGGGAGACTATGAAGATGCCCCCACTTAATCTGCTTCTTACCTAATTAATTAAATGAAAAATTATTCAATAATCAGAGATTGGCTAAAGCTTAAGCTTGGCTTTTGGTAAAATTAGTGCAAACGAATTATTTTATTTATTCGTTGATTTGATTCTTTCATAATCTAGGGTTTCGGGTTTTCCTTAAAAAAAAAAAAACTGAAAATCGCTTTCTGTGTCTTTGGAGACTGCCGTTGCGTCATCTTCACCCGAAAAGCCGGCTAAGCCGCTGTATTAAGTTCGATCCGCCGATGTCTCCGGCTTCCATGCTGTTTAGGGGGAATTAATTAATTAAAGAAAAAGGGCATCGGCTTGACGTGGTTAGCTGGCGAACCAACTGCGCCAAAGGGGAGGCGGTAAATGACAGGCACGAACTGGACACGTTTCGACCAAAGACAGCGACACGATAAATCCCCTGCAACCACAAGAATTTTTTAGGCGTTGTAACGTGTCTGACTGAACGAACAAGAATTTGACACGTGCCCACCGGAGTTCTTTAAATTCTCATTGGCTTATTTTTCTATTGACTTTAAGTTTTTGGACCTTTTGGTTTTTGGAGGCATCAAACTTCCATTTGTTAATTAAAAATAAAGGCCAAAGTGATCTTCGCAACTGTCAGGGACACGTGTCAATTTTTGAGATTCGATTCAAAATGTGTACAAGAATTAATTTTTTTTAATTGACAAAAGGAAGAAGATATTTTGGAGAAGTCAAGATATTTTGAAAGAAGGGTGGACTCTGAAAAGTGAGAGTCCTTATTACGAGTCACTGTATTTTGCGAAAATACTATTCTAACACGTGAATAAAAAAAAAGGAAAAAGATATTTATTTAGAAGATGCAATTAACGGCGGAGTTGGTAACAATGCGATGGCATCCAGCGTCACTTTAAAAGTTACTCCACGTCGTAAAGGCATTCGAAATACACCATTGCAACAAACTTCCACCGCTAGTAATGAGATATAATTTTTTTTGAGATTGATATCACATGTAACCGATAAAAATAAGTTGTTATTAGCAAATATGATATAATTTTTTTTTGTAAAAAATCATTAAAAATTTGTAGCTAATTTTAAAACTTGTATTTAAGTGAATATTAATTTATATTGATTTTAATTTTTTTATATGTTCAAAATGAAATCAATATTTGTTAATACATTATATTAATTCAATCAAATATTTTAATAATAATTAAAATTTTATCATATCGATTATGTAGGTAAAGAAAATGTATTTTCAAAGTAAAATGTTATATTCTAAAAGAAATAATAAATTAAATTGAGTAATTTTTTAATTAAAATATATTAAAAAATCAGTAATTTTTAATGCGGCCCTCAACTCATATGACCGATTCAATAAAAAAAATTTATAATTAGTATAAATATAAATACATATGTTCATGAGGCATATATATTGCATAAAATCATGTAAGCGTTTATAAAACATAAAAAAACAGTATATAATTAAAATTTTTTGCATTGGTTTAAGCTACGAATAATTTTTCAAACATGATTAATTTAAGAAACATATATATTATATTGGATTTATATCATTATATATATATATATAGGGCAAGGATAAAATCAAGAAAATTAAAAAATTGATTTGATAGTAATATTCAACTTAATTTTAATTTGATTTTTATTAAATTTTATTAATATAAAATTAAATATATTTAATTTAATTTTTGATTTATCAATTAAAAAATTATAATTATTTGTAATGAACTGGATTTTTTTAATTATTTCATAATAGTAAATAGTAATCATTATTTTTTTTTTCCAAAATCAAAGTTAACTATTATTATCCATGCGTATTGATCAAAACACTGCAAACACCGATCTAAGTCACAATCTTCTAGCACAATCCATTACTCTATTCACTCACCAATCAACTTGTGACATTGAACATGGCAATGCTAAGATGATCAAGCTGATTTGATTTGAAGTATATCTTTATGAATAACCTTATCCCTTTTAACTCGAAAGATTTACCTTTTTTTTTTCTTTTTCCTTCTCTTCAAGGATTCAACACATGACATCACCAATAAAATATTTGATCAAAAAGATCTTCATAAGGCCGTTGGCAGTTCATTTGGAAAAAAGCAAAGAAGCAATACAATACACGTGTTAAAGTATCAAATTGCCTCGCTGACCGAGCTTTGGCATTTCTGAAACAAAGATCGTGTCAATTCTAGATTAGTTAAAGTCTAAAACTCCCGAATTTTTCTTCCGATGGATTTTTTTTTTAAAGCAGGGAGACTAAACAAAAAAGAACATAAAATCCAATTACGACGAATGACATTGTCACATCTGCAGTTTTTCATTGCTCGAAATCCACGTCGGCAACTTGGAATCTGACTATCTGAATCCCCTGCCCCTCAGGGTCTTTACTATAACCTACTTCACCAATTCGCATTAAAAAGAACAAACAAATATCTTCTCTGTCTCAATCATTAATATCAGTATAGATGGCAAGGTACATTGAATACCAAACACTTTGGTTTTACAAGCTCCCAAAGTCTATACAATTGACAGGCATTAATTAAGCAAAAAGTTTAACCGGAAAGTTCCATGCCAAGCTAAAAACCTTTTAACTTTTTTAGAATAAGGTTCATTTGTCAACATCAGATTGGTTCACGTTGCTGTTATTTTACCTTCTCTTGGAAAATCTTTCCCGTCTGCAACTGAGGAAGTAGTGGGGTTGCAGCCCGTTGTTTTGAACTTTGATATCTGTCTTTGAATTCGGTGGCAGTCTCAATGTTAAGTGTTATCCCGACAGATAGGTAGGTAATTCGAACAAATATTTGACAGCTGGGTCGTGATATTACAAGTTAATTGATGATGATTGAAACATTCGGATTTTTATTCTTTCTTTTCAACACGTTTCCTTTTAGTTGCGAAAGTAGGCCAAAGAGAAACAACCATTTGTTACGTAGTGCAACTTACAAGGACTAAAGTGCCTTATTACAAGGGCTGAGAGTGATGAGAAAAGTGTAGAAGTAGCTTTCATTGTGACTGGACTGGATGGTTTGCAATTGAAGATAAGGGACCAAAGGCTATACAAGTTAGAAAATGTATAGTTCCAAATTACGTAATCATAAAGAGAATAAAAAAAATATTAATTGCTTGATTACACTTTTAATTATGGATCTTGTTAATAAGCGAGTTCCTAAAACTTCCCAGACTATATTCACAAGGGACACTAACCCTTCCCCCCAATTATTTTACAATGCCCTATCACCGTTGAGTGTTAGTGATGCCTATTCAAATGTTTAGGCACCTGGGTTGGTTAACCATCTTCGAATTCAAAGTATCTAAGTACAAATAAAAACATGTATCCAATATAAATATATTAAAAAAAATTTAAATTTTTTTGTTTATATTATTGATAAAGAGAGTTTTTAAATTAGTATCACGAGTTAACTAGATACAAATTTTATTATTAAAATAATCAAAAAATTAAATCATAAAATAAATCATATATTTCTAAATGTTAAATCAATAATTTATTTTTTAAAAATAACATTATATTTTTTTGTTAATTCGTTTTTTTATTTTTCTAAAAAAATATATCTTACAAAAACCACAACTTACAGTTTTTTAAAAATTTTTCACTACTTTTTTTAATTTTTCTCTTTAAATTATTTTATTTTTTATATATTATTTAATTATTTATTATTTCATCCACATAGCGAATATGTATAAAACTAATATGTTTAAATGATTATATATTTATATATATCTTATGTTCATATTCAAACATACGTAAAAAAAACAGGTGTTGAAAATAGAATACGTGCAAAGTAGATGCATGCTTTAATCTATTACATAGATAAAGAGAAGATACACTGGGGTATTGTAGCTTTTACCATAAATGTTGGGTGGCGAGATGCCAACACGTTTCTTTTTCCTCTGTTTTTTTTTTCTTGGGTCTGGGTGGATGGGGAAGAAAGGGAAGAAGGGAGGGAGATGGGACAAAGAAAGGAGAAGGGAAGGGGAAAGAAAGAGAAAGGAAGGAAAGAAACCTCGAGGAGTGTAAGCGAGGAGGAAGAGGAAAAAAAAAATGAGAGAAAGAAAAAAGAAAAAAGATGGA
>JBBYHK010000017.1:1199879-1219039 GCA_038382065.1 Adansonia grandidieri | reverse complement strand
TACATTCCATTTTTTTAAATTTATCATAATGATTCATTTTAATTCTAATTTAATTTACTTAAGATATTGACATATAAAAATATTTCAATAATTTATTATAATGATTTAATTAGAGAAAATTTATTTTATTAATTAACTATTTTATTTTATTTTTAAACGATGTTTTTAAAATTGTTTGATAGCACATTTACTTGAGTTTCGATTATGTATGCAACCAATTGAGGAAAAAAATTATCTTATTAATTATTTTATTTCAAGTTTAAACGATGTAATTAAAGAGATTAGTATACGAGTTCACTCGTGCATTGATTTAGTATCATTGGTCGATCATCTTGGAAAAAAGTAAGTTTTTTTTGTTTTATTTTTAAATGAAGTATTTTAAAGTGATTGATTCGTAATTCGATTTGCAAGTTAATTTAAGATTTATATTTGAAACTAAACAATTGTCATAGATTTAATTCTTATAATTAAAATACCATAATATGATAATATTAATACTAATACAATTTTTAAAAAATAATTATAATTAGTAAATTTTTATAATTAATTTATAAAAAAAAAATTAAAACCCCCCAGCGTAAGCAAAGAGTTAAATCCTGGCATAATGAAAAGTAAGAGACCAGAGGACTTCGTACGAAACCAATTGATGAAAGATCAAAAGGTCTGTAAACCTTGATATGAGAATCAAGCACTTAGTGAGCCCAAGATTGTTGTCTCTGTGGACATGAGTACGAACCCATATTGGAACCTAATCACTGGGCTTTACCGAAAGAATTGAAGCCCACTCTTCTCAAGTCCAATTTCCCTCAACAGTGGCACTCGGCTGCTCCTCCCTCTATGCCTTCCGGTGCAGACATTTCGTAAAAACCATAACAGGAAGAAAACAAAATTGGATAAAGTCACAAACAACGCCGGCATCCTCTCTCACCTCTCAAGTTATCACTTCAAAAAGCCTATCTCCAGGTAAGCTCGCTCCCTCTACTATCCAGAGGCAACCTCATTTTAATTCTTATTACTTTTCCGCTAAAAAGAAACAGGTTCTCTCTCCAAATACCTGTGTTGGAATAACCGCCTTTAAGTTCCTGGTTTGTTTGAATTACTATATTTTATTTTTTAAGCTATGGTGTTTGAGTATTGATATTTTGGTTATTTACAAACTCGTAGGTAAAAGTATGGATATGATAGTACATACAAACCATGCCCATGAAGGGTTTTATTACAGGGAGGGTTTAAGAAACAGCAGCTTTTTGGAAGCTAGGTTTAAGGCTAAAGCTGTTGCCAATTTTAGTTGTTTGAAAGCTTCTATGGGCTGCAAACCTGTGGGGTTCCAAAAGCAAAGGCGATGTAGGGTCCTTGCTGTTGCAAAGGTTGAAAGTGCTGGTGTTAATGGTAGTTTACAAAATTTTGAAAGTCCCCCACAAGGGAATTTTGGAAATGGTCATGTTTTGTCTAGTCCGTCGAGTTCCCTTCACAGTTTTCAGGAAGCTGGTAGCAATAATCAACTCCGTAAATTTGTTAGAAATGGAGAACTCGAAGAAGGGTTTAAGCTCCTCGAGGGCATGGTTTATCATGGTGAGATTCCTGATATTATAGCTTGTACAAGTTTAATCCGCGGATTTTGTAAGAAAGGCAAGACTAGGAAGGCTACACGGGTTATGGAGATTATAGAAGATTCTGGGGCTGTTCCTGATGTTGTAACTTATAATGTGTTGATTAGTGGGTATTGCAGGGCAGGGGAGATTGATAATGCTTTGCAAGTTTTGGATAGAATGAGTGTTGCTCCAGATGTTGTTACATATAATACGATTTTGCGTAGCTTGTGTGATAGTGGGAAGTTGAAGCAAGCAATGGAAGTTTTGGATCGACAATTGAAGAAAGAATGTTATCCAGATGTGATTACATACACGATTTTGATTGAAGCAACTTGCAAGGAAAGTGGTGTTGCACAAGCTATGAAGCTCTTGGATGAGATGAGGACTAGAGGATGTAAACCAGATGTGGTTACTTATAATGTTCTTGTCAATGGGATTTGTAAGGAGGGGAGATTGGATGAAGCAATCAAGTTCTTGAATAGCATGCCATCATATGGATGCCAACCCAATGTGATTACTCATAATATTATTTTGCGTAGCATGTGTAGCACTGGCAGGTGGATGGATGCAGAGAGATTGTTAGCTGATATGCTACGTAAAGGCTGTTCTCCTAGTGTTGTTACGTTCAATATATTGATTAATTTCTTATGCCGAAAAGGTTTATTGGGCCGAGCAATTGACGTATTGGAGAAGATGCCCAAACATGGGTGTACTCCTAATTCCTTAAGCTATAATCCACTGCTCCATGGGTTCTGCAAAGAAAAGAAGATGGAGAGAGCAATTGAGTATTTGGAGATAATGGTGTCTAGAGGTTGCTACCCGGACATTGTGACCTATAACACCTTGCTGACAGCGTTATGCAAAGATGGGAAGGTTGATGTGGCAGTTGAGATACTCAATCAGCTAAGTACTAAGGGTTGCTCGCCTGTTTTAATCACTTACAACACTGTGATTGATGGGCTCTCAAAGGTAGGGAAGACAGATCAAGCTATAAAACTTTTGGATGAGATGCGTGCCAAGGGTCTAAAGCCTGATATAATTACTTACTCTTCACTTGTTGGAGGACTTAGTAGGGAAGGAAAGGTTGATGATGCGATAAAGTTTTTTCATGACTTTGAGAGGATGGGTGTGAGGCCAAATGCCATAACCTATAACTCTATCATGTTGGGCCTTTGTAAGGCTCGGCAGACTGATCGTGCTATTGACTTTTTGGCTTATATGGTGATGAGGGGATGTAAACCTACTGAATCTACATACACCATTCTCATTGAAGGCGTAGCATACGAAGGCTTAGCTAATGAGGCGTTGGAGTTATTAAATGAGTTGTGCTCTAGAGGAGTTGTGAAGAAAAGTTCAGCAGAACAGGTAGCTGTCAAGATGTAGGCTGTGGTTCATGCATTATTTAGTTCTTCCTTGGTTGGCGAATGCTCACTCTTGTCATTTTATACTGCATGCCCCATTTCTGCAAACTAGAAGACTACAGTTTACTTATTTTTCTCCTCGCTCTTGAATGACATCCGAGTGCAATTTTGGTAGATGGCCATGTAGCCTTACCCTTTTGCCTGTTAGAGTTCTACTTCTGCATCTGTCATGAACATTTGTTTACATCCTTTTTATGCTTCAAAATGCTTCCAATTTTCATGTTTGCTTTGTACCGTTAGCTTGCAGCTGATACGGCACTTATGTCTTTTGCTTAATATAATGTTAATTAGTTTCTTTCTTTAAAGGTTCTTGTGGTTTATTTCATTAGTTCTCATGGCATTACCTCACTATTTAGTTTAAAAAAAATCTTCCAGATGCTTTCCTTTCCCTTTACATCATGGGGCATTTAATCTGCATTTGTCAAACTTCTCTGCTGCAATGATTGCAATTGTGACTTTGTGATGTTAGCCAATAAATTCTGGGATTTTTGCATTCTGCAAGTTGTAAGTACCGGAGAATACTGTTAACTTACCATAGAAATGATGTCCCTTCCTCCCTCTTGTTCAATTCTTAAGCTGAATTCTACTTACCATGTTTTTCGTCATGATCATGTTTAGTATGCATCTGCAATGGGTATCATGGTAATTCTAAGAAGCCTCTTGCTACTTATTTCTGATTGTAAAAATTGCCTTTAGGTTCAAATATGAGCGGTTGTTACTTATCGAGTCTTATTTTATCTTTTGGGAACCTATATAGAAGTTGCAGTCTATCGAACTCTAGGAATAAGATTAAAAACTAGAACTTCCATGGGCATTGTTCCTTTTTTCTGATGTTCACTTTAAAGGAGCTTCCTCTACCCATTTGGCCATCTCCGAGAAGCCATGTTTTTGATAGAGATATTACCCCATGGTTGTGCCACTTCCACTGGCATGTTCCTTTATTAACAGCCATGCCAACCTTCTTCTATCAGCTGAACAGAGAAGTGAAGGCGTGCAACCTTTCTTGATCAGGAAACTTCAATTGCGAAAATTATGGGTTGCCTTGGGCTAATCTAAAGCAAATTGGTGCTGCTGAAGGAAATTAAACAAGGTAAAGGGACAGATGATAAGAATTGAATGTTTGTGATATTTCATGCTTGTCGCTAGGGTAGTGGTTTAATAAATGGATAAGGGGAAAGGAAAAAATACAATGGTGACTGGACGTGCGTAGGACAAAGTGACAGGTATCCGAGAAAAGGATGAACCAGATGAGGAAGGCAGCTGTTGTACGCCCTTCAATCACGTGGTTTGAGGGCCATAACTAAATGCAACTGATTTATCCGCCCAAAGTTTTTTTTTTTTCCCCTTCTCTTAATGGCATCAACCATGTATATTAGGATATTCTCATTGTAAAAGCTGCCACTTTTTTGTGCACCAGCAAACAAGAACGTCTTATCATGAAAACAGAGAAGGGTTTTTTTTTCTTGCTTTTCAGGAGGAAAAAAAAAGATCGATATGAATGTCGTAGCTATGGGAATCTCAAGTTTCAACCATGGTTCTAATGTCCAAATAACGTTGTTTTTTTTTTTTCTTCTAAATAAACACACGGTTTTTATCAAGTTGTCCATTGTTAGAGGAATCGACAGCTCTACAGCCTATCAAATGGTACAAATTTAATACACCATCAATGTACCCACACTTTTGCTTGGCAAAATGAATAACGACAAATAATTCTTCACTCTCTCTGCCTCTGACCGAAGATTCCTTGTTTGTGTTGCCTCTCAGTCTCACCTTTTTTTCGTTCTTAAAACCGAAAGGAAAACAAGCTTTTCCCATATTGATGCTTTCCACCAATGCCCTTCGTTGTCTCTACCACACACTCAAAATCCGGAGAAAGGCATAAAGAAAACATTTTTGATTTCTTCATCATTTAAGAAGCAAGAAAGTTTCCCTTGACAAGGGCTCAAAAACAATGGAGAGAAGTTCACCTTCGAGGAACACTAATGAAGAAGAGTCGCTTTCCTGCTGGGGTCGTCTCAAGCTGAAGCTTCCATGGACGAAAAGAAAAATAAGAAGTTTGGGCAATAGCATAACGGCAGCTTTCAGGGCAAAACAACCCAGACCTGTTGGTGGCTTTAGGTACGACCCTTTAAGCTATGCTCAGAACTTTGACGACGGTTGTGGAGATGACGATACTGAGGGCGCTCTTTATCGTGGATTCTCTTCAAGATATGCTGCTCCTTCATCAAGATCGGTTGCAGACAAGTGAAATGGCTTTGGCCAGCTGATTCGAGTCGTTGAAATTTAGAGAAATATCATTTCTTTTTTTTTCCTAGATTATTCATGTTTTACAGTATCTGTACAGTGCTTAAGTGCCTAGATTGATGATTTCTGAGCTCTTCTATATGGAAAGAAAAATCAATATAGAAACATAATATTTAAAAAAGAAAAAAAAAAAACAGTGCCAGATTTATAAATGCATTATCTTATCTTATTGAGAATGCGATAACAATGAAAATATAGAGTGGTAGAAGCTAAAGTATTTGATGTTGAATTTCAAATGAATCTAGTACACGGGGCAGCCA
Source organism: Adansonia grandidieri (assembly GCA_038382065.1). Lineage (NCBI taxonomy): Eukaryota > Viridiplantae > Streptophyta > Magnoliopsida > Malvales > Malvaceae > Adansonia > Adansonia grandidieri. The sequence goes on along the minus strand of JBBYHK010000017.1, from coordinate 1,213,462 downwards.
TCTACAACTATGCCTTTGGCAGTTGGACAGGTAGCGAGATCGCAATGCTCGCCTTCACTTCCCCACCAGGATATGCTAATTCCTTGCATTGTCAATGTGAAATATAAGACCACTCCCATGAAAGCCAATCCAGCATCCAAGGCAGCGGAGAGAACATAGTTGTACTTTTGCCACCAACCTTTTCGGTATTTAAAAACATAGTAATTGAAGATGACTCCAACGATGAGCCAGCAGTTGAAGTTCAATGATGTTGCTGGTGGCATCGCAGCCGTTGCCCCCAGGAGCACTGGCAGATTGATCAGTGGGATCCAGTTCTGGTTAGGGAATGCTTTGTGGAATAGCCATACAATGATGGGTCCCAAAGCACCTCCAAGGAAGAACCAGTTGAGAGCAGGGTAGTTCCCAAGAGGACCGAAGATCCTTTTGGGTCCAACCAGACCCCAGATAACAGATGCATCAAAGAAGACTCGATCACTAGGACATGTCCATGGACTGGTTGGAGGAAGTAGATGATCCTGGCATATGTTCTCCACTGTAGTCAGCAGCCACCACGCTACTGCAAGGTTGATTGTTCCAGCTATTACAGTTCCTAAGCCCTTTTAGTAGAAGACAAATAGGAAGAAGGCATTAGCAAATAAATTAACCTATACAAAGGATCCTGTTCTGTTCTTATATAATGATGATGAGGATAATAATAATAATTTGAGAATGCACAAATAAGGGGTTTATACTTTATATATATGGCAAGAATTAATCTGGAGGACCCTTCTTTTTAAGTTGTCAGACTCAAGCCTATCTATATTTATTACCAGCTAAACTCAATTGATCCTCCGTTTTGATTCATTATAAATGTTAAATTTATTGACTTTTTTTTTGTCTGGTTTGCCTTCTGTTAATGTCCTAATTTCCTTAAAAAATGAAATGCCTTTTTCAGGAGATATTAATATACCTGGACAACAAACATTGATCTTGGTGGAATCTTCATGTAATGGCCCAGCTTAAAATCATTTAGGAAGGATACTGCCTGTGCCATGCTGATATATCCGTAAGTTTTGAAGCAGACATTGGCTATTGGTTTTCCTGGTAATATATAACCCATGATGTACTCTGTGATGATATTAAGTCCTGGTGACTGGAAACAAAAAATGGTGAAAATAAGCATTTTCATCAAATGGCCCTTAATGCCTCAGATCATCAGCAAAACGAAGATCAGCTGGATCCAAAAAGTACTTAAATATTGAAAATTTGAAATAAATATCATGCCTTAACTCAGAATTACAAAATTTTATAGTGCCTTGGAGTAACATATAACATTAACATCTATTGTCTGCTTTTTCAGCTGACTTTTAGTAATTAACTTTAGGTTACTGCCTGATTACCTTGCAGAAGCAGAGTACACATGAAAGTGAGAGCTTGCTACCTGATTTGTAGTGGCAGTTATGATGCTGACTGGAAGAGTGAAAGCTAAAGCAATGCCTGCCGCAAAGATGAGTCCCCACCAAGGCATTTGGATTTCATGTTTCAGAAAAATACACAGTGCAAGAGAGAGTAGCAATGTCAACACAAGCAACAGGTAAAACCACCAGTCAGGTATGTTCTTATACTTCTTCATTAACTTTGTATGGATATCCTCTTTTCCATTGAAAGAAGCTTGCAGTTGTTCACGTATCTCCCTGTTCCAACATTTCAGCAAACACCTTATATCGATGCTTAAAATGGGTGACAAGCAATGGATTAAAGGCTTTTGGTTACTCACTTTCCATTAAAAACAGCAACATGTGAAAGAGTAGATATGATGGCAGCAAAGCCAACACCATAGGTGAGAGAAAAGAACACGCTGAGGTTCACACGTCCCTGCTGCTGATATGCTGCCATTTCTATTTCAAACTTGTCATTAACAATTCCTGATACGTTGTATGGTTCACCTTTGGAATTGTACAAGTGTGAGGAGAAGATTGGGAAGTTGTGGGCGTTGTAAAGAGTTACTCCCCAGTAGGCAATTGGAAGTACGATATACATGAATAACGCAAAGCCTACAAAGATGTTAACAAGTGCGAAGAAAGGGGTGACCAGAGGGCTGCCAAGAAAGGAGGCAATGACTGACCAGTCGAGGGCGAAGGATCCAATGCCGATCCCTTGCATTCCTGATCCGATCTGGTGGGCTGTTACTGACTTGGGAAATGCCCAACAGACCAAAGAAATGGCTGACAATGTGGGGAAGAGGTAGCCTGGAATCACGTACCAGGAGAAGCTGCAAATAAGTGCAATCAAGAAGAATTTCCCTCGGGACATTCGACTGCCATCTTTCTCATGCATGGCCCTGTAGAATTATGTATGATAAATAATCGGCAAATTGTGGATTTTTTTTTTTTTTTTGCATTTCTTCTAAGCATTATGCGGTAACCATAAAAATATGCAAAACCATATTATTCTAAACTATCTAAATTTAAAAAAAAAAAAAAATCATAACTTTGATTTCAAATATTTAATAAAATAAAATAAAATGTTCAATTAATGCAAGAACGTAAGGCACTCAATGAGAAAAACAAAGCAGGATTTGAAGCAAAAAATCTGCTCATTATTATATTTAACACAGGAATCCTGTCTGCTAAACATTCCCTATCTGGCCTCAGGAGTTAACTTTCTTTTAAGTTTAATTTACTTGGGTTCCAATTTTCCAAAATTAATTTGGTCTTCTATTCTGATACCGAGCAAGATATCTATCTTAAATACTAAAAACCCACATTTGAGTTGAATATTGCATAAAAATATATGTTCAATATAGATATATTAATTTTTAAATTTTATTTTTATATATTTGGAAGATCATATTCATATGTCGGATACAAATGTAAACACGAATATTTAAAAAAATTTAAAAGTTGAAATAAAGGCACGGAAAGTGAATATAAGAATCCACCAAATTGGTTAAGATTTAAAAGTCCAATGGATTTTAAACTATGACAACCAAAAAAAATTAAAAAGCGCAAGTATCAAAATATAAACTGAAGTTCAAGTTCGAGTTTGATTTTTCTTTGCCCTTCCAGCAATAAGCATAGTCCTGGGCTAAATCTAGTATGGAATAGTGATCCTAGACTCAGTTGGAGTCTAAATGCTGTACTATGCAGGAGAAATAATGAACCATAAATTCAATTCTCATTTACAGAAATTACCACAAAAAATTTAAAAAAAATCATTAGATCACTACTCACTAGAGATCAAGAGACATGCATGACACCGATGGCTAAAACGACGAGTGTTGTTTTTACCTGAAAAGAGAAACTTGAACCAGGCTGCTTGGCCACCACATTTGCGCAGGTTCCACCACGAACTTCCTCATAATCCCCGCCCATCCATAGCCCAAAACCTGCCCATATTTTACAAGTTGGACTATGAAAAGCAAGATAAAAGAAAATAAGCAGTTTGTAAGAATCAAGTAAGAACGGAGTGTTTTTTTTTTTTTTACCTGTGTGGTGATGACTAGAATCCAACCAGCCAAAAAACTGATCTTTCTATGATAAAAAGCCCGAACAATATTCACGATACCAACAGCATAAGCCGTTCCGCCGCCAAATGCAGCACCAGCATTAGCGAAAATAGAGATCAAAACATGTTCTTTAACGTTAAACGGACCAGGGTTAAGCGTAAACTGCCGGTTCCCGAACCCGGGGATCTTAAACTTGGTGGTTGGTAGCACTTTCGCCAGGAACTTTCCCACGGGGAGTGAGGCTACCTGGATGGAGATCATAGTAACCTGGAGTGGCTCCGAACGGTAACTGAAGAAAGTGTTGAGGAAGGAAAGAAGACAACACGAGCAGAGTCCGAGGAACCACATTCGGAACGTCCAAACGGGGAGCGTCGGGTCATCGTAGTTGGAAACGGTGAGACGAACTTCTTCTATTGGGGAGATGTCATCTTCGTCCACCGCCGACATGGCGGCGTCGACGCTGTACTCTATTTCGAGAGACGACGTCATTGAGAACCTGTGGTAACGGCAGGGGATCTTCTCGAACTTTGAGGGATTTTTTTTTTTCGAGTGAGAAAGTTCTCAGAAAGTGTTTTTCACGTGTCAATTTGTTTCAGAGATTCTACGGGATTCTCACACTTTGAATGACATCATCCCCTCGATTATTGCGTAACGACCGATCGACGGGCTTCAAATTGGAATGTCAAAAATCTGTAAGAATTGCATGCGGACGGTTTCTTGATTGTTGGATACTTGCAAGGAAGGAAACTAATAATTTCAAAATTTTAATTTGATGCAAAATATATTCTTTTAATTATAAGAATATTTTAAAAAGTGTTTTTAAAATTATATTAAAAAATAATTAATATTTAAAAAAATAAAATATATGATAATTTTATAATTTACTCGTAAAATTAAAAAATTTTAGTAAATCGTAAAAAAATTAGCATTTATTAATTGATAACTTGCTCTTTTGACCGCAAGAGAGGCCACTGCTATATTTTTTATTTTTTGCTTTTTACTATTTATGACAAAATTATTATGGATTTGATCGAAAGAAATTTAAAAAGATAAAAAGTTAGAGGAGGAGAAAAATGAAAAGATAAAAAAATAATTTTTTCTTTTAATTGTTTGGTATGATTGAACAATGAAAAAAAAAATAGAAAATATATTGTTTTATCATTATACTCATTAAAAGTTAAGATAAAAAAATAAAATTTTATTTTGTAAATATACTCACTTCGCACGCACCACTATTTCTCTTTTTTTTTTTTTTCAATTTGAGGTGATTTATTTTTGTTAATAGGTATGAAATGTGATAATTTTTTAAATTTTTTTTTTTTACTTTTCGTTTCAACCAAATATACCCGGAATGTATTTTCTTTTCACCTTTTCACTTTTTCACCTTCCCCTATCTATTTTTATACTTTTTTAACCCACCAAGTACACGCTAAAGCTTTGCTCGATAAGATGAAAAAAAATTTGAAAAGATAAAAAATTAGAAGAGGAAAAAAATAAAAAAAAATAGAAAAAATATTTTTTTCTTTCCATTAGTATGCTTAATAGGATAGATAGAAAAGTGGAATATGATTGAAAAATAAGAGGAAAAAAAAGTATATTATTTTATTATTATATCTATTAAACTTTAAGATGAAAAAAATAAAATTTAAAAGATGATGGATAATCTTATAAATATATCTCATGATATACACAACTCTTTTTTTTTTTTTCAGTTTAGAGTTATTTATTTTTGTTAATAAGCATAAAAAATGATAATCTTTTCAATTTTTTTCCTCTTATTTTTCTTTATACTATTTTATCTTTTTCTATCTATTCTTTCATTTTTTCACCCAACCAAACACACTCTAAAAATTTAAGAAAAATGAGAAAGTAGAATACTAATAATAATCCTTTAAAAAAATCTAATATATATATATATATATATAGTTAATAATATTTTGCTTTTTATTTTTTTTTCCATAATAATCATCCTAGTTTCTTTATACTTCAACATGGTAACTTATTGCACGAAAGGCTCTAAACATCAACGAATTGGGACCACTTTTAAGCAAACATGGTAAAGGACAGAGGCTGGAGCAGTCTTTTGGTAAAAACATATGGAGGAATAGGATTATATCTCAGAACTCCTATATGCCGTGCAAGAAATTATTATTTATCTTGCCAGCTATGTTATTCAAAATTAGAAATGAATCTATATATATATATATATGTTTGACATGAATTATTTTTTAATATATTTCGAAGATTATAAATTTTATTGATATCTAAATATATATTAGATATGTGTATCAAATATTAATATTTAAAAAATGGTTCATTTTGATATGATGTTATTGATTTTTGTAAAACTTTTAATATATTTTATAATAATTTTAATAATATTTCTCATTATTTTGTAATATGATCTCGATATTTAAATTTTAAATTTATTAAATATTATTTTTTAAAATAACTGTATTAATTAATTAAATTATATTGTAGTATTTTTATGTTTTATTTATATTTCTAATCTTTATGTTGAACATTATTGATCAATTGGTTTTTTTTAAAAAAATTATTTTATTTTTAATTTCATCTTTTGTACTAGAAAAGGTTGACCACTATTTGCCTTTAACTCTTATTTCAGACAAGTAGATAGGAATTAGGATAAGTAACAATTGATGTACCATGAACTCTTTAACAAAATGCTTCTTCATTCAGAACATTTTTGTTATCCTTCCACCTTGCTCCAATGGCTTCCTCGCCTTCTTTTTCCGGCAGTGGCGCTCTCAAGCTCGAACCAGATTCCGGAAAGCACTCCCCCACATCTCTTTCCACAGACAAGGTATTTCCTCAGTAAATCATCACTTTCCTATATTCTTTTGCAATTCCATTCATGTCTTTCTTATCGACTAATACTGGGCTATTACTCATTTTTTATTTTTACTTGCAACTAATGCAAAAACAAGTTCTTTGCCAATGCAGAATAACTGATGACTTCTTTTCATTCTTCATCTATCAAAATTTTGGGTTTTTTTTTTTTTTAAATTTTTTTTATTTTCCAATTTTTAATATAAGTTAGCAAGAATTTGCTGTGTTCTTTTATATTTATTGATGTTAAGTTGCATATGGATGTTTCAGAGTCCAAGCATATGTTATCCAAGAACCCATACATTCACACAAAAAGATGGCAAGTCAGAATCAGTTTGGTCTCTGAAATTCCAAGAAGCACTCTCAGCCATAAAAGATGGTCCAAGGATTGAAACATCTTGGTATGTCCCGCTCTTGCAACAATGCATCGACATGAATTCGTTCTCGGGGGCTCAAAATCTTCATTCTCATATCATAAAGACTGGAACTCATCAAGATGTGTTTGTCATGACATTCCTTGTCAATGTTTATGCCAAATGTGGAGCCATGGAAAATGCACGAAAAGTGTTCATCGGTTTACCTAGAAGAAATGTTGTTGCATGGACCTCCTTGATGACTGGCTATGTTCATAATGACCAACCAGATGTTGCGATCTCTGTTTTCCAAGAGATGCTCGAATTCGGGTCTTTTCCAACAAATTATACTTTGGGAATTGCTTTGAATGCATGTTCTGCGATGAATTCTCTTGAATTAGGGAAGCAAATCCATGCCTACATTATCAAATACCAGATTGAGCATGACACAAGTGTTGGAAACTCGCTTTGTAGCTTATACTCAAAATGTACCAGGTTGGATTCTGCCATTAAGGCCTTTCTAAAGATTGGGGAAAAGAATGTAATTTCATGGACTGCTGTTATTTCTGCTTGTGGAGATAATAGTAGATCTGCAAAGGGACTGAGATTCTTCACTGAGATGCTTGCTGACAATGTCGAACCGAATGAGTTCACTTTGACAAGTGTCTTGAGCATGTGTTGTACAATGCTATCTTTGAGCATAGGGGCACAAGTTCATTGTTTAAGCATTAAGCTTGGCTATGAAACAAACCTCCGCATAAAGAATTCCATCATGTATTTGTATCTCAAATGCGGGCGGTTTAGTGAAGCGCAGCAGTTGTTCAATGGCATGGAAGACATGAGCTTGGTTACAATGAATTCAATAATTGCAGGCTATGGTGAAATGATGGAACTAGCAAAGGATGATCTTTCAGCCTACCATCATGGAACTGAGGCTCTCGACATTTTTTCGAAATTGAATAACTCTGGCTTCAAACCTGATCTATATACCTTCTCAAGTATTTTAACTGTATGTAGCAAGATGGTTGCCTTACAGCAAGGGGAACAGGTTCATGCTCAGACCCTTAAAACTGGGTATTTGTCAGATACAATAGTCGGAACTGCACTGGTTAATATGTATAATAAATGTGGAAGCATTGTGAGAGCAAGCAAAGCTTTTTGGGAAATGTCTGCAAGAACATTGATATCATGGACTTCCATGATTGCTGCTTTTGCACAAAATGGACAGACTCAGCAAGCACTGCAGCTCTTCGAGGATATGAGACTGACAGGAGTCAGACCAAACCAGATAACCTTTGTGGGTGTTTTATCGGCTTGCGCCCATGCTAGAATGGTCAATGAAGCACTTGGATATTTTGAGATGATGCAAAAAGATTTCAATATCAAACCTGTTATGGACCACTATGCATGCCTAATTGACATGTTTGTGAGGTTGGGGAGGTTAGATGAAGCTTTTGATTTAATCAAGAAGATGGAATTTCCACCAAATGAGGTCATATGGTCACTGTTGCTTGCTGGATGCAAAAGAGATGGGAACACTGTATTGGGATTTTATGCTGCTGAAAAATTACTTGAACTCAAGCCAAAAGATGCTGAGACTTGTCACTTGCTGTTGAATATATACAAGTCTGCAGATAGATGGGAGGATGTTTCTCAATTAACAGAACTGATGAGGGAGAAGAGCTTCGAAAAGTTAATGGATTGGAGCTGGATTAGCATGAACGACAAGGTCTATTCGTTCAAACCAGACGGGCAAGCATATGGAGGTGAGATGTATGAATTCTTAGATGAATTACATGACAAAGCAAAGAGTCTTCTTGGATATGAATCGCTAGAAAGTTTTGACTTACTTGATGAAGAAGAAGATGAAGGAAAAACATTCCCTTCCACCGTCCAACATAGCGAGAAGTTGGCTGCCGCATTTGGGCTATTGAACATACCAGATGCTGCACCAATTCGAATTATCAAGAACATTAGCATGTGCAGGGGTTGCCATAGTTTTATGAAGGCCATCTCTTCAATGAAAGCTCGGGAAATCATCATTCGAGATAGCAAGCGGCTCCATATATTTGTCAATGGGCAATGTTCTTGTGGGGATCATGGAGGTTTGCTTTAATGAAAGTCGGGCAGGTTCCCAAATCCCATCATTCCTTTTCTCTTTTCCCCACTTTCCTATGCTTCGAAGTTTAAAAATATTTCTTGCAAATTCTTTTATCTGTGATATTCATGAATAATCCAAAGGCGTTATTGACAGTCGATTTGCTCTTTTTTAGAAACCTCGGGACTCCTTTCCCGTGATATGAGCCAAATTTGCAACAAATAACAACTAGCCTCTCTATTAGTAAGCTGAATGTCGTAATATTGGACACAATATTAAAAAATAATTAAAATACGACATAAAACATAGCACAATGAAAAAAATAAGAATACAAACACATGGATATGTTAATATGTCAAAATTTATAAAATATGAATTATTAACACATCAAAATTTATATCACCTTAAAAAAGATTATAACACAAAATATAATACAAATATAATACAAATACAAGAATTATCAAGTAAACTCCTAATAACTCAGTGAGGAAGAGCTTAGTGGAGTATTAGGGCTTCCTGGGATGCTATTGCACTGCCTCTAAAAGCAAATTTCGTTTTTCAATCAACCGTAAAATGTCAATAACTGTTAACTATTCCTCATTTGATGCCATCAAAGCGTGGTACCTCATGCACTCGTCTGATGACAACATATAGCATACACTTACTGCAACGAACAATGGATCAAAATAAAGAGAGCTTTACAAACACTAACCATGCAAAAAAGTACATATAAATACTATAGTTTCCTATTTCTCTTTGAGGAAGGAGAGGAGTTCGGAGGGTTAGGTAAGCCGTCGACTTCCAGGTTGTTATCCGAGTCATATGCCTCAAAATACTGGCAAGGCTATGGGACAACAGATCAACGCTTTTTACTCTTAGATTTGGTGATCCTTGATTTGCTTGAATCATTTGGTGGTTTCCATATGATATCCTCGAGGTTGCTACAAAATGCCTGGTAAAACTGTCGAAACAAATATTCATAGTTTACGTCAGGATCCAAAAACTAAAGAAACCAGAGAGATATATTAGATTCAAGGGGTTCGAATTCCCTCTAGTACTTTTTTGGTTCATTACTTTTCAGTGTGCTCCTCATAACCATTTACACAGTAGGTCTGGTAATTTGTGGAAGTCATACTTGTGAATGACAACTAAAATTGTATTGGAAAGTAATAGACTGAAAGGTAATTGAGGGAAGCCGAACCCAGATTCAAGAAAGCTGGGCATTGAGGGAAGGCTGGAAGGATAACCCAAGAAACCATGTCATCAAAGAATGTTTGAAGCAGATTACTTTACCAAACAAACTTGACTCGTGACTAAAACAAGGTAACTACCTTTAGGTATTCTCCAGTATCACCAGCTGCCTTTTGAATATCTACCATAAAAAATGTGGGAGCAACCTCGAAAATCTTCAAAAAGAACAATCAGAGGGGAAAGGAAAAGGAAATTAGTAGATTAAATTTAAAGGCTGACGTGGAACACAGCAAGAGTTGAGGATAAAAACCTACTTCAAGGATAACTGAAAAATGAGAAGTATTATTAGCTGACAGACCTTCGACTCTCATCTGAAGAATAACACATAATCAGAGTTTAGATAACTGCAAACACACTATGGGGAACAATATTCTCCAGTCAAACTGATGAAATAATAGGTAAACAGAGAAAATGAAAAAGTTGTGAAGGAACAAGAGAAACTAGTCTAGTACTAGACTGGCAAATTGCTAAATGTAAATTGAAATAAGGAACAAAATCTGTTAAAAGGAGCTAAGAGCCTGGGCTGCATTGTGTACCTTATAATTGCGAATGTGTGTCTTATAGCCCATTGATTGTGCAACAACTTCCATGCTAGACAGAACAACCCTTGCTGGCTTTTGTGAAACAAATCGCGTATGATACTTCATGGCATCCTGACAGGGAGGAAAATACATTCACATGACTTAGAATTATAAGAAAAAAGAACTTATATTTGACTGCTCACGGAAACATATCCTGAGGACAAGATAACAAGAAATTGCCATATATGATTACCTGAGATGACTGCCAGGTGAAACTAAAGCTCATAAACAAATACCATTAGACATCAAAAAGCAAAGAAAAGCCTAGCAGCTTTTCTAATCGTGCTGTTTGGTTGAACAACCTTAAGAGCACAAAATTCCTTAAAAAACTGGTCAAGGGGTAGGACTGCATATAAACAATTTATTAAAGAACTCTACCTTCCCACGGTCAAAAAGCGTTGAAAGGTTCAAGCCTTGAGAAAGAATGATCAAGTCAAATGCATTAAGAATCAAAGGACCCATATCTTCATTTCCTGATGGCTCATTACCCCTTTCGTCCTACAGTAATATATTATTAAGAATTGAGAGTAAGAAATTAATCTCTACAATGCACTCAAACAAACAAATAAACCCAATTTAGACACACACATAAGGAAACTTGGTTTAAGTTATTTATCGGAAAACCCAAATTATACTTTTATAGCATATTTAACTAAAGCTGTTAAATACCTTATCAACCTCTGGATCATCAAAAACAGCATTTACGTCATCCAAGTTAATATCTTCATACTCAAGAAGTCTGACAGGCACATAGCCTTTCTTAAACCACTCATTGCTCCTGATTTGCTCAATTGTGATACGCTGTGCAGAAAGGGAGAAAGAGATTTCTTACAATCAAGCAGAAATGAAAGATATATTGAAACCATGTTAAATTACTAAAACACTCAGATCAATAAAAGGAATACCATATACTGGTAGGGAACCAGTGCACTTAGCTTCAAATATGAGACCAGAATCCTTCATGGTTGCACTGGGTATAAGTTATGCAAAGTAAATAGTCAAAGCAATCCATATAGAAAACATGTCTTTATGGTGATCTGCATGAGGGCTATCAGAACATCTAGCATCAAAATAAATAATGGCTCCTTTAAGCACAAAAAAGGAGATAGTATTCTTGTGGTTCATTGGACAGCATACTTCTATCTCAACTTGAACCAAAGGTTGAACATCTCTGTTTTACGGTGCATTCCAGGAAACCTAGACATCATTTCATCTACACTTTGAATCTATACCATCAGTTTCTATATCCTTATTACTCATTGTAAGAGACTAATAGTCATGCAGCCCAAAGAGCTCAAAATTGTTGGAAAACAGGTACTTACGGTTTGAGGATTTGGGTCTAGAATTCTATGAATCAAGGATTTTGCTCCCACAGGAAACCAAGAAGGGCAAGAAAACTCTGCTCTCTCAATCTGCAGATTGAAAAAAATGTAGAAAAAAACAGTTATGCAGTACTGAATACTTATAATGTCAAAATTAAAAATTTTCTTTCGTCCATTTTCATGCTTTTTGGGCATACATGTCCTGAATTCGGAAGGATAGATAAACACAATAATGATAAACTAGTGCACATGAAAAGAGTTCATACCTTACTGTATAGCGTGGTGAGATCAAGCTCATCAAATGGAAGATAACCCGCCATCAAAACAAAAAGGATGACCCCACAAGACCAAACATCTGCCACAGCACCATCATAACCCTTGTGACCAAGAACCTACAACAAAAATGGAAATTTGATTTAAAAGGCATGCAACAACAGAAGATAAACCCTTAAATTAAGGTATATTCATTTCAAAAGCTGACTACTCTTATGACTACCTCTGGTGCCACATAGTTAGGAGTCCCACATGTTGTCCGGAGAAGGCTAACTCCCTAAACATACATATCACCAAATAACAACACATGTTATTATGCTTCTATCAATCTATTTAAATTTCAAGGGAGGAAGGCAAAAAAGAAGTTTACTCTTAACTTAATTTCTTACTTGTTCTGGCAACGCGCTAAGGCCAAAATCTGAAATCTTTAAATTTCCTTGGGAATCAAGTAAAAGATTTTCAGGCTGTATGTGGAAGCAAACAATTGTCAGAATTTATGAATTCAAACAAAGAAAAATTACATTCCAGATGCTAACAAAAAGAACACCTTCAAATCTCTGTGGTACACTCCCTTACTATGGCAATATTCCACTCCATCAATAAGCTGTTGGAAGTATCTTCTAGCTTCTGCTTCACTAAGACGACCGTTATGAACCTGCATGATTAACTTCCATCTTCAATACTCATCGAAAACAAAACATGAAAGTACAACCAAAATCGCATCTTTTTCGTGATACTTACTATTTTATCAAATAATTCACCACCAGTAATAAACTCCAAGATTATATAAATCTTAGTTCGACTTGCTATGACCTAAAAAACCAAAAGGTTCGAGTTTAGGAAACACGCTGAGCATGCGAAATACGAAATTTAATACTCAAACTTCTAAATTACTTGCCTCGTGCAAACGAACAACGTAAGGATGTCTAACAAGCTTCATTATAGATATCTCCCTTTTGATCTGCATTAATTACTAAACATATAAGAATTCAAACTTCCAAATCATACTAAAGTTTGATAGTTAGAATTCATAACTATGACTAGAATTTAAGCAATGAACAATTACCAAATCCATCTTTAATTCAGTAAAAATACATAAAAAAGAAGATTAGAAAAAATTATTCTTTGTAATAAATTAAAGAACTTTCTCGCCAAAATACCGAAATTTCATGTCAGTAAACAAAAAAGGCTGGGTGGGGGGGGGGGCGGAAACTTGACCTGATCGACCATTTTGTGTTTTATAATGGTGCTACGATCGAGGACTTTCATGGCAACACTTTCGCCGGTCTCCGTATTTTGTGCGAACTTAACCTTCGCAAAGGTTCCTTCTCCTATTGTTCTTCCAATCTCATACTTCCCTACTTTTCT
>JBBYHK010000017.1:1117987-1157940 GCA_038382065.1 Adansonia grandidieri | reverse complement strand
AAGCACTAAATAAAATAAAAATTAGTTAAAACACCACTAAAAGTCTAAAACAACACTAGCCACTTTTAGCTAGAGCTGTTTCGAGGCTAGTTATTCGATGTGAAATGATAAATTTGATTCGCATTTAATTAGAGATTAATAATATATAATATATAGATTTATGGATTAAATTATTATTTAATAAATAAAAATATATTTAATTTAAATTTAATTAAAAATATATTAATATATTAATATAAAAATAATACTTTTATATAATAAAATGAATTTATAAGGCAATTGAACAAAACAAAACTAACAATTGGAAAAAAAAAAAAATTATGATTTGGCTTCTAGAGGTATCCGGATAGAATCGAATTACGTTCCTAATTATTTTAAATTTTTTTGCTCAAATTTAAAAACGTAAATCAATGTACACAAATTAATAAAAGATTTAAAAAATTATTTTATAATTAATATTTATATATTTTAAAAATAAATTTATTATTAAATAATAATTTAATTTAAAAATATATTTAATGATCCAACCCATCAATGCTTTCTAACTTTAACTTAAAATTATAAAGGAGAAAAAAATTAAGTTGTTTTTCACACGGCAGTGTTTGTTGTTGAAGAAAATGAAGGCAGAAGAAGTCAGGAAGTGGGGTTATACTTTGCCTAACTTTGATTAAAAAATGATTAATTTTTTTTTTTAAAGTTAATGATTAGATTTAAGATTGGGGGTTTGGAAGAATGAGGACTAATTCATACATGGTTTATAATTCCCAAAAGGAGTTGACATTTGACAAAAGCAGCTGCATGTGATCAGTTCATCTCCTTTCCCGATGAGACTGAACACAAAAAACGTCAGCCAAAAAAGGCTTAGGTAAACGGCGTTAAATTTATTACAACACCTAAAAAGGGTGAACGGATTAAGGGTCCCACCTGACTGTCTCAGTTTTTCACTGTTTGAAATCTGACTGACTCTCTCTCTCTCTTTTATTACTCCCGAGTTTCAACTTTCAATCTGTCAAACTCAAAAACCCCCCAAAAAAGTAGAGTTATTTTTTTTATTTTCGGTTTAGTGGTTTAGTCTGTGAGTGTGACGCTGTTTTTGGGAAGGCAGCTAAACACTCCCAAATCCATGATTCAATTATTCTTCCTTCTAGGTTTGGGTTTGGTAACTTCGATGACTCATTTACCATACTATCACCGATTATTTTTTATGATGGATTTACTTCTTTGCTTTTATTATTTAAAATAATTTTTTTATGTTTAATTAATTATTATTATAAAATTTTGAAAAAAAAAGTATAATAATGATATTTTATTTTTTGACTCATAATCAATGTCTATCAGCACATGTTAGCATTTTTTGATGATTTTGGTATTTTTATAAATAGCTAATATATAATTTATAATAATATTATGGTGAATACTAAAATTGATAAATTTATTCAATTTTTTGAATTTATATTAGTAATTCTAAAAAGTGTTTCTTAAAGTACTTGTTAGTAATTTTTTTATTATTTTTATAATATTTTTATCTTATTTTTGGTTCAGGTGGATGTGAAGGAACTGTGTAGAACTGACAACTTAGGTTATTATACAATTATAAAAAATAAATACGATAAAAAATTAAAATATAACATAATATAAAATAATATAAATATATAAATATATTAAATTTTATATAATATAAATTATAAATAAATTAATATATATAACATTTTAAACACTATCATAACATAATAAATACATGTATTATCAAATTTAAAATTATGCAATAAGTAATAAATAAAGTTAGTTTGGGCATGTCTTGAGGGTATTTAAGGGGGAAAGACTATGCATGCACGTGGTTCATGCTTTTGTTTGGTTTCATGATGATTTCAGGCATCTATCATCGGATTGGATTCCTGTGATACTTAGATAAGATATTATCTATTTATATTTATTTTAAGTTTTATTTAGATATATTAATATTTATAAATAAATAATTTATTTTAAAAATAAATAAATAATTCAGATTCTACTAAAGATAAATATATTTATATTTTATTTTAAAAATTATTATTTTTATTTAATCTTTAATTATTTATTATTAATTTAAAAACAAGAATAATTTAATATATTTTTTAATATTTACTTTATAACATTGTATATATGTTTGATTTTATGTATAATATGGATTATATAAATATATATTGTATAATTAAGAAATAAGTTGAGTGAAGTTGAACTTTGCATGTGAAGCCAATGTTAAATATCGAAAGTATGTTCGGAAATAGATGGATAAATAAATGCATACAAAATTTGGTTTTGCTCGAAGCAAGTGAATAAAAAGGTGAACGGATGGTTATCCCATTTATATTTTATCTAAATTCCGAAGGAAAAGAAAAAAAACGAAACAAAAGAGAAGAATCGAATGTTATTCAAAGAATAAATCGAATTAAAAAAGAAGCTACCATATTAAACGTCATCACGTATAACAACCATACACCAGAATACCAATAGAATAAGAAAGGGAACTGGATTTATTATATTATAATTATATTTAAATATGTAAATATAAATATTATAATAATTTATATTATATAAATTTAAAATATTTTTATATTTATATTACTTTTTAAATTTTATCATATTTTATGTTATATTAATCTTGAATTTAATTTCGTCCGATCACGTCTACTTGCAAGGGCTCGTGGAGCCACCCCACACCCAACCCTGCGCGGGCCCCTTCCCGCCCCTGTCCCCTCCCCTGATCTTCTGACTGATCATTCATTTGCGATCGATTAATGTGTTCCGCTTTCTACAAGGATCCGGTAATTAATATTCAAAGATTTCCGATCGCCAGAGGCTGCTCTTTTGACATCAAAGCTTCTTAATTTTACTGCTAAAAATTTTAACCACTCGAGGGTTCCTACAAATCCATGAATATTTTTTAATTTTTAATGCCAATTTTAGAAAAAAAAAAAAAGGAAAAGGAAAATAACTTTGTTTCAATGATGATGATGTGGTAGTTGGTTGGAAATCATCATCATGATAATGACTCAATGATTCAAGCTGATCAACGGCTAAGATTTGCAGAATAAAAAGTATAATAAGATTAAAATATAATATCCCCTGACACCTACCGTATATGAATCATGCATGTATAACAGAGAAACTCTCCATAGGATTTCAACTTTCAAACGATACTCGCGAGAAACGTGAAAGAAGGGCACGCAGGTTACAAACATTATGTCATGCTAGTGCACGCATCGAAAGTGGCGCGTGAAGAAAGGGGACATGCAAAGTGCATGGAGCATGGAAGGGCATGACGATCGGTTTGGGTGTGGGATAACGTGGTGGGTTGAGAAGATTGGGAGAGCAACTGCGAGAGACTGAGGGGGCCGAGCCTGAACGACTGTTGACCGGTAATGTAAAAGAATCAACCAACACGTGCCGGTTAATCAGGTTAAAACTCCTTTAAATCACTCTTTCCACTGAATATAAATATTCCATGGAAGGGAAGCTTCCCTCCGGATTTCGCAAAGAGAGAGAGAGAGAGAGAGAGAAGAACTGTGTAGATCTCAAGTCGTTTTAGTTGCAGAGATCATTTTGGGACCATTCATATTAGAAACTAGAAAGGAATAGAAAAGTGGAAGAGCTAAATTCCACTAGTTTGTCTCTTTGCTATTCTTTTTAGCTTTGGATCCCATGCTCGTATCACATACTTAAGCTTTGATCTTTACCCTTTTCGTCTTCTGTCGCAACCTTAATTAGTTCGATCAAAACGAACTTTTTTTTTTTTTTTTAATTTTGGGGTGACACTGAAAAATGGGTACTGGTTGGAGAAGAGCCTTTTGCACCACAATCCCTAGAGATCCTGAAACCACTGTTTTAGACAAGCAACGACAACAAAGTCCAAGTCCTAGCCCCAGAAGTTGTGCCAAGTTAAGCTTTTTTTCTGGTGGAAGTAACCCATCTACTCCTCGTTTTCAATCTCAAGTTTCTAACACCAGTCTCCGTTGCCCCACTATTGTTGAGCCGTCTTCCAATGATGAAAGTCCCCCTCTCAAATGCAAAGCCAGTATTCGTAAAGCAGCCATTAAAAGTCCTAAACCAATTCTGTCCTCAGATGCCTCCTCTCCTCGTTCTCCTATAAAGCTCTCACTTTTCCGCAATAGCTTCAAGTTCAGAGTAAGTAATAACACAATTCTGAATTCTAACATTCAAAATGCAGTTAAATTTCAAATCTTGGTTGGCTTTTTCAGCTAAGGTTTGGGTTTTTCTTTTCTTTTTTTGGTTTGAATTTGGCAGAGTAGTTGTGGAATCTGTTTGAACAGCGTGAAGACAGGTCAAGGAACAGCCATTTACACAGCCGAATGTGCACACGCTTTTCATTTTCCATGCATAGCTGCTCATGTTCGCAGATATGATTCGCTCGTTTGCCCTGTTTGTAACACCACCTGGAAAGATGTTCCTCTCCTATCCATTCACAAAAACCCAATCCCTCCTCAAAACGAGACGGTTCTAATCGAAAATAGCACCCCCAGAATC
Source organism: Adansonia grandidieri (assembly GCA_038382065.1). Classification (NCBI taxonomy): domain Eukaryota; kingdom Viridiplantae; phylum Streptophyta; class Magnoliopsida; order Malvales; family Malvaceae; genus Adansonia; species Adansonia grandidieri. The sequence continues at coordinate 1,153,416 of JBBYHK010000017.1, read as the reverse complement.
GAAGAGAAAAATATCATCGAATCTTATTCACCCAGATTTGTTAACCAGCAAGAACCAAAACCAAAACCCAAACCGTCTGATTTAAGATCCTACGATGACGATGAGCCATTGCTTTCCCCCACCGCCGGAGGTCATTTCATTCCCATTCCAGAAGCTGATGAAAGCATTGAACAAGAAGAAGAAGAAGGCGATGTCGAGGAGTTTCAAGGATTCTTCGTGAATCCCAACCCCTCATCCACCGTCAAATCCGATGAAGTACTCCAATTCAACGGCCGTGATTTGAGGAATGTTCAGGTCAGACTATCTCCCGAAACGGCGGTGGTGTCAGTGGGCCGTGGATACGAAACTTACGCCGTGGCTTTAAAAATTAAGGCCCCACCTCCCCCGGCAAAACTACAAGCTTCATCGAGGAATTGTAGCAACACTGCGTCGCATTTGGACCCGTCGCGTCGTGCGCCTGTCGATCTGGTTACGGTTCTTGATGTGAGCGGTAGCATGACCGGTGCTAAGCTCCAGATGTTGAAACGCGCCATGCGTTTGGTCATTTCCTCGGTCGGCCCGGCTGATAGGCTTTCCATCGTAGCCTTCTCGGCTAGTGCGAAAAGGTTATTGCCTTTGCGGAGAATGACCCCTCAGGGTCAACGAGCTGCTCGGCGCATTATTGATCGGCTCGTCTGCGGTCAGGGAACTAGCGTTGGTGATGCGTTGAGGAAAGCTAGGAAAGTGCTCGAGGATCGGAGGGAGAGAAATCCAGTAGCTAGCATTATTTTGTTATCTGACGGTCAGGATGAAAGAGTCAAATCTAATGGTTCCAGTCATCGTCATCATTCAAGCCACGTGTCATCCACCCGTTTCGCTCACATTGAAATCCCGGTTCACGCATTTAGTTTCGGGCAAAGTGGTGGGTACAGTCATGTGCCGGCTGAGGATGCGTTTGCTAAACGCATTGGTGGAATATTGAGCGTTGTGGTCCAAGATTTGAGAATCCAGCTCAGCTTCGCTTCAAACTCAGCTCCCGCTGAAATCACAGCCGTTTATTCATGTAATGGAAAGCCTGCCGTTTTAACTTCCGGCTCGGTGCGGATGGGCGATTTCTACGCCGAGGAAGAAAAGGATTTACTAGTGGAACTGAAAGTTCCGACATCGGCGATTGGGTCCCACCACGTGATGTGTGTTCGATGTCTTTACAAGGACCCCGCTTCGCAAGAAGTTGTATACGGCAGAGATCAAGCGCTTCTCGTTCCTTGGCCCGACGCCGTTCGATCATCGAGTCCCCAAACCGAACGGTTGAGACTCTTTTTCATCACGACTCGAGCCATTGCCGAGGGGAGGAGGTTGATTGAGTGTGGCAACGACTTGACAAGTGCTCACCATTTGTTGGCCTCGGCTCGAGCCTTATTGATGCAGTCGAATTCGGTTACAGCGGAGGAGTATATGCGAGGGTTAGAAGCTGAGCTAGCGGAATTGCACTGGAGGAAGCAACAGATGGTGGAAATCCAACGGCGGAAGGCCAACGAGAGGGATAGAGAAAGAGAAGCAATTATGGTGTTGATGGATGAGAATGGGGAGCCAGTTACGCCATCATCGGCTTGGAGAGCAGCTGAGAAGTTGGCAAAAGTAGCCATAATGAAGAAGTCGTTGAACAGAGTCAGCGATTTACATGGCTTCGAAAATGCTAGATTTTAGTTTTTGTTCAATGTTTATTTTTATTAAAAAAAAAAAAAAAGGAGAAAAATGAGGGATCAAGGTGAATATTTAAATAGGGAGGAGTTGGTAGCAGACGCAACTGGCCTTTCTGCTATGCACCATTAAAACTAAAATTCAAGAATTTGATTGGTGGGTTGCTTTAAAAAATTCGGATTTTGTTTTCTTTTTTGTCATCTTTTTTCTTTAAATTGAAATCCCCGTTTTCTTTTCTTTAGGAACGAAAAGTAAAAGCCTGTATTTGTATTTGTAGGGATTTTTCATGATACATCATCATGACTTAACAACGTTGTAAATGCTGGTGTAATTGTGTTTCTTCTTTTATTTTTTTTTAAATTTGGTAAGTAGGATCTTATTCCTCTATTTTTTTTTTTAATTTTGAGTAAGTAAAAAAAAAAGAACAAGTGGGAGATGGCGTAGAACGATTGGGGTATAGCTAGGACACTTGGAAATGATAATGATGACTGAATCGATTTTTTTCTATTATATTCTCTTTGTTTATAAGTTTTTGTTGGGGGCATTTGTTTATAAGTACTATTTGGTTTTTGAATTCCTTTAGAATAATACACCTAAAGTTACAATTTAAAAAATTAATTATAAAAAATTTAATTTCATGAAAATATTTACATGAATAATAATGAAGAAAGTTGGGATGGCAATTGGGCAATTGACAGCAGATTATATATCTAGGGTCCGATCAAATCACAGTCTACCACCGTGTTTTTTTTTTTTTTTCTGTCCTTTAATTGATTCTGGCACTTAGTCATGCAGCTGGGGGGCTGCAGCTAGCTCTTCCTTTTTCTCTCGTGTAGTTAATATGTTTATAGCTCTTACCTTAGATGATCAGTGCTTCAACAGCTAGCTGCCCTCTGTCTATCTGGTTCACTGTGCTCACTGCAATCCCCACAGATCAGAAACTCCAACAACATCTCTTCACGTAAAACCAACGGTGGGTATTTAGTGGCGGATTGATATCAGAGACAGTAACGGCACCAGATGCATGTGTCGTGATGTGACCCACTTAGTAGGGTTCATTATTCTCAAGCTTTCAATATTCACTCGTTAGCGGAGCAAGTACTTGAAAATGGTTTTTACCAAGTTATCCACATGCGAGTAACCGAGGTGTTAAGGCCCATGTTTGCTTTGTTATTATTGTTAAATGTACATGATGCCGCGCTTTTCTTTAACTGTAAACTTCAGTTTGATTTCTATCACCTAACGCCTTTGATTTTTTTTTTTTTTACTTACAGAAGCAAGAAAAAATGGGGTTTTCTTTTTTTTCCATTAAGATGACATACTCATGTGCTAGACAGTTTATCCAATTTAATATGTGTTTAATTAGATTTGGATATTTTTTTTAAAATTTGAGTTGATTCAAATCGAATATAATCTAAATTTAAATAATAAGAAAAAATTTATTGAATCATAATTTGACTTATAAATACTTTTACTTCTTATATTAGGATTCAAGAAAAGGTTCATTTAAATGCAACTAAAACTAATGTTTGGGATGCAGGTTAGGGCTGATTAATGATATTCAGGGAATTTAGTTTCAAATGCTAAATATCAACCACATTTTGTCATAGCTTGCAAGTTTCTTAGCTGCGCAAGTAGTGTTATTAGCCAACTAATGACAAAGAACATATAATTCTTTATATTGTTCAAAGGAATAAAACATCATGGACCCAAACAGCAGTTTATAGTGACAGAAATACGCAACTGGTGGTTACAAAAAAGCTGCACGTCTTCTCATTTTCGCTGAGTTGTCCTTGGGATAATATTTTTTTTCATACAAAAATGACGAAAAAATTGGTCCTACTGTAATGCCCTTATCAGCATTATTCACCAATCAATAATGCTGCTAGGGAGTTTTAACCTTAATTGTAGCGATCTCTTACCTTATATTTATGAAACATGTGGTTTTCATGGACCTTGTTGATGTTTTCTTTGGTTGGGTAAAGCTCTCAAAAGCACAAAACTGTTGGAGGTTATAGTAGTTTCATTTCTAGGACATGTTCTTATACTTAATGTTTTTAAGAGGAATAACAATTGAAAAGTAAAAAGGAGGTGGAACTTCAATATGTTTTGGTTTCTCTTACCTCGGATTAGCTTTTCTTATGACTTTTATACCTATTTGTTGACTGTGCGAGAAACTTTTGTCGGTATCGACAGGTATAAACCAGATGTCTTCTAACTTGGAATCGGTAATTAGCTCTGAGGTCTCCGAATATCATTCATATAGAGGTCGAGTTGTATGGGTCCATTCTCGTGGGCCTTGCTTAGCTTAGGTGTGCAAGAGATCGCAGTGTGATCACTATGTATATCGTCGTGATTAGTCGTGACTGTTCTAAAATGTGGTTCCCGAGGGTTAACAATTGCAGTTATCAGACATCTTAGCAAAGAAGGAATCCCCTAGTTTTTATTTTAAGTGTCTTCTACCATTTTTTTTTTTTTGGAGAGAGAAATTTGCAGGATTTTATTACAGCAAAATTTGTGGAGTTACATTGGAACCAATACCTAAAATCTGGGTGCAATCTGTAGGAAATGCTGTAACCCCGAAATTGCCTGCAATGGGACCCACCTGTTGCACCATCTCGCACCCCTGCAAATGTTCACCCTTCACGTGGTGCATCTGGAAGTAGTAATCAGATACATTGGTGAGCCTGTTTTTGAGAACACGTGGCAAAGTTTGAGGCCAGCCAAACCGTCTCAGGTGCAAGAGATAGACCGTCCTAAAAGCCCATAGGCCATAGCCCGTATTCAGCGGAAATGGTAATGCAGGCCATTAATTTGGTATAGCTCGAGTTCAACTTCCACTCCTGTTCCTTGTCCATTCTTAATCGTTAGTTGTGCACTTGTGTTCATAAGTTTTAAAAAATAGATCCAAAAACTTTCAACTTTCTTGTATGGGCTCAAAGTGGACTGAACCGAAATTATTATTCATAAAGTAATATAAAATATTTTAAAATTTATTTTATATTAATATTTATATATCTTAATATTAACTTATAAGTTGAACCGATCTAAATTTTTTTTAAAAAAAAAGGAAAAAAAACCTTATGCCCAAGGCTTGACCCATGTTACTGATGAACACGTTTTACCATCACTCCTTTCTGTTGCCTTTTATAGGGAACAAGAATTTATTTTTCTTTCTGGTATTAGTTTTCTTTCGTCTGTACATTTTTTCTTAAAAGAAGGGCAGGGATTGCAATTTGTTAAAAACCATAAAATTTCCCCTTTTTTGTCAAGCAAGTATTTTGATTTGATTGAAATTAACAAACATTTAACAATATATCTCTATTTTTTTTTGTTTTTTGGTTTCATTAGTGAATGCGCACAACACATCATGTAATTATTATCCATTTAGTTCTATCCCAAATTTTCATTTGCATTTTGAATGTTTTTTAAGGATTGTCTTAAGCTCTTTATGATAGGTTAAAGTACATATTGAGTAGTTTAACATACTGAGGAATCATCACTCACCAAATCTTGGTTTGGGCCTCTTTCAGTGGCATTGTTCTTGTGCAAATAACTAATAGTTTAATATTAAACGTATAAATTATAAAACACAAAAAACCAGCTCATAAAAAATAATAAGCTCAACAGAACAAGGAATGCTTACCACGTTGGCAAAATCCCACTCATCCCTTACAGGAAGGACTCTTAAGTTTGGCACAGACTCAAATGTATTAAAAAATAATATGTCGGATCCTATTTGCATTTTAAAAGTAAGGAGTCAAGAAGTTTCAACACTATTATCCAAAAAGAAAAACACTCTCTTACATAGGACAGATAATTTGACACTTTCCAGAGACACTGTAAAAATTGTAGATTATACCTGAGCATTTATTTCCCAAGGTTTATACCTTTAAAGTTTTAACAACATAAAACGCTAAGACTCAGTAGACGAGGCCGCATCATCTTTATGTTTGATCATACCGGAATCCACAAGAATGGGAATCTCTGCAGCAAGCCATGGAGCAAGACCCAAACAAAGTGCATGTGCTATACCGAACCTAGGACTGCCCAACAAGATCAGAGAAGAAGCAGCTATTGAGCAACAATTACACCAGAAGTGATATGAATAAATGCAAAAGGATTATAACACCAATTATTCCTCAAACTATGGCTCAATTCCAGTTAATCCATTAACAAAGATTAAGCAATCAGATACTTGAACTTCCGTTTCTCATTCATTGTAGGCCACAACTATTAATGGAGTTAACGAAGGACGATGATGAAGCATAGAATACCTTTAAACTAGACTACACTGGAAAAAGATGGCCGACTTACATTAATGCTGCATATTGCAAAATACTAACCCATTCAAATCTCTCTTTCAACTTTTACTCCTCATGGCTAACACATTGCCTTCTATATCTTCCTCTACTTTTTACATAGAATTTCAGATTATATATATTTCCTCTACTTTTCAATCCAACTCAACCTAGTTATACTTCTAGGCATTAGACAGCTTTAGGAGGAAACAACAATAGATTATTTACCTGTATTGGAGAATTGCTGAACGTAACAAGTTTTTGAAAAGACAAATAATCTGTTCAACTATGAAATTGAAGATTGGGCAATAGTTGGTGTACTTAAAATGGAATTTTTCTAACAAGGATTATGAACACAGCCAATTACATTGTGATCTTCCTCTACTTGATCAAAGGTAAAGATTTGCTCATAAGTAATCAGCAACTATTTAATTCAAGTCAGTTCCATTTTAGAATTTGGTAGCAATTTCCCATCAAAACCCAATAGCTAGATTAGTAATTGCACCATACAAGCACATAAAATACCAAGTTAAATTGATCTACTTTCTATTATATCCTTAACTTCCCCCATCCGAAACAATCATGAGAAAATAAAATTCAACGGACCAAACCATCAAAATTGAAAAAAGAAAACTTAATATTCAGCATACCAATTTTTTGCCCAAAGTGGCTTGAAATGAACGGTCAAACAAATCTTCCCTCCTCTATACATCTGCATAAAAAAAAAAGCCCGAAATTTAATTGCCACACCCAACAATTAACAAAAAAAAGAAAAAGCAAATATCAAATTTCACCTTCTGAGTCTTGCCATCGAGTTCAGGCAACTCAAGCTCGGGAGCAGTGGCGGGATAAGTAACGGGGATATCAAACTGGAGATCAAACTCGTACTTGAGGAGGTTATGGACGTACCAGCACTTGCCGGTCCAACGTGTCCCTTCGGGATTAGCAGCAGATATCCGGAACCAATCGTTATCGTTGGATTTGTTCATCTGCGTGTAGGCGATCAGAGCTCTGTACTCCTCTTTCAACCTCTGAGTCCATGCCGCTCCATCTCTGGGGCTCGCCTTCGTCGTCAGTAGCGGGATCTGGGTCAGCGTCGACTTCGTGCTCGGGTCCCAGCCTTCCATTTTCAGGTTTCCCTCTTTCGCTAACCCTAAACCTAATCCAAGGTTTTGATTTTTGACTGAAGATTGAAAATTCAAGTATCACTGCCTATTTCAGTTTGCAAGTGTATCCGTTAAAAAGTTCCGTTATTTTCTCCGTGAAAAAAAAATCTGTTATTATAAGGAATCAATGAGGGTACAGTTGGAAATTCGTTTCTTAGTATGGAAAATAATACTTATGGTCAATGACAAAAAAAGAAAATGGATATTATTAAATGGTTCATTTGATCGGTGTTTATAGTTCTTTTATTAAATTTTAAGAATTGAAATCATTATTAATTATCATTTTAATAAAATTTTTTATATTTAATAAATTATTTTTATTAAAATTTTAAAAAAATTTAATTATATATCTAAAAAAAATTAATAAGTAGATTTTTTAAAAAAAATTAAAAATAAAAATATTTAATGATTTGTAACCTTACAAGAAAAAATTATTATCTAATGATAAATCACGGTTTGAAATAACGATTTTTTTTTATTTTAAAAAATTATTATTTCAAAATTTTAAAAAAATTATATGTATTATTTTCATTAAATCTTAAAAAAAATGTAATTATATTTTTATAAAAAATTAATAAATAAATACTTATTCTTAAATTAAAAAAATAATATATTAAACATAAATATGTTCTTAAATAATAATTAAATAATCTTTTATATTAATATGCGGAGGAAATGTTATTACTTGGAAGTAGCCAAGAAAGTGGAAAAGCAGGTCCATGGCTCATTAATTCCAACCAAAGTCTTTCCTGAGCCACATGAAAATTGAAAATAATCCAGAAATGTTTTTGCCTAGTTCGTCAAAAGTGACGGTTGTTTTCTCTTGACAGCAACAAACATGAGCTATCATCATTAATATTCATCATCTCCCACTTTTCTCTTGACATTGTAAACTTCCCTCTGATTCTTCACTACCCCCGGTCAATGGCGGAAATAATTGTATCTCCTCTTCAACAGGTGATCTTTGAAAAGTTGGCCAATCCTATACTAGAAGAGATTGCTAACAGACTTGGCCTCAAGAAAGAGGTTAGGAAGCTTCAACGCACCTTATATGTAATACAAGCAGTGCTTGCAGATGCAGAAGAACAGCAATCGACTAACAGAGCTCTGAGGATTTGGCTGACTGAGCTTAAGGAAGTTGCTTATGAGATGGAAGACTTGCTTGATGAGTTTTCCCTTGAAGCTACGCAATCTACGAGTCCGGGTGGCTTCGCTGAACAGGTACGCTCCTTTATACCTTCCCTGGCGCAAGCAGCAGGTTGTGTAGATTTGTTACCCAGATTAAAGCAGATCAAGGAGACATTAGAGTTGTTAGCTGAAGATATGTCTACTTTCAATCTGAGAGATGCTAATAGTAATAAAGATACCAGGAAAAGAGGGAGAAGGCAAACTGGCTCATTTATAGTTGAATCAGAAGTTTTTGGGAGAGAAGAGGATAAGGGTAGGCTAATAGATCAATTACTATCCACTAATAATACAACTATGGGGTATACTTCAGTTGTTTCCATTGTTGGTTTAGGTGGTCTTGGTAAGACAACGCTTGCTCAGTTAGTCTACAACAGTCGCATAGTTGCAGCACATTTTGATTTGAAGATCTGGGTCTGTGTCACTGATGATTTTGATGTAGGAAAAGTCATGATCTCGATCATAGAATCTGTTAGCAAAAATAAATGTGATGTCTTTGGGATGGATGTATTGCAGTTTCGACTGCAAGAACTACTGCTGGGGAAGAGATACTTGCTCGTGTTGGACGATGTTTGGAATGAAGACGACAACGAATGGGAGAAGCTAAGAATGTCATTGAGAAGTGGTGTGGAGGGGAGTAGAATCATTGTCACTACACGTAGTAAAAAAGTAGCATTGATAATGAAATCATCATACACACATCAATTGGAAGGTCTATCTGATGATGATTGCTGGAATTTGTTCAAGCAACGAGCTTTTGGCAGTAATGAAAATGAACACCACAACTTGTTTCCTATTGGTAGGCAAATTGTCAAGAAGTGTGGAGGTGTGCCTTTAGCTGCGAAGACTCTGGGAAGCCTAATGCGATTCAAAAGAGAAGCAAGAGAGTGGTTGGTTGTCCAAGAGAGCGACCTTTGGGATGTATCTCAAAGTGAAAATGGGATTTTACCAGCCTTAAGATTGAGTTACAGTCACTTGCCATCACATTTGAAAGCCTGCTTTGCATACTGTGCAATATTTCCCAGAAATTACATAATAAAACGAGAGAAGTTAATCCAGTTGTGGATTGCAGCTGGTTTAATTCAATCACCAGAAGGAAGAAGGTCACTAGAATTTTTGGGAAATGAATATTTTGACGATCTAGTTTGGATGTTTTTCTTTCAAGATATTCAGAAAAGTAGAACTGCCTACATAACTGATTGCAAAATGCATGATCTTATTCACGATCTTGCACGGTCGATAGTGGGAGATGAATTCAGGAGGCTGGAGGGTGATAACATGACGGAAGATCTATCTGAAGTTCGTCATGCAGCAGTGGTTTGTAATTTCAACTTATATACAGTCCCAGAAGCTTTGTACGCAGCAAAAAAGCTGCGATCACTCATCTTATTGCTTCCAAAAGGTGACCTTGGAGAAGTTCCTAATGAAATATTTTCAAGTTTTAGACATTTGAGGGTCTTGGATTTAAGTGGTAGTGGCATCAAAAAGCTGCATGATTCAATTTCTTCCAGCATATTTTTAAGGTATCTGGACATCTCTAGCACTCATATTGAAAGTTTGCCTGAGAGCATCTGCAACCTTCGTAACTTACAAGTGTTGAACCTTTCTGGTTGCTATAATCTCACTGAACTACCAAGCGGCATAGCCAAAATGTATAAATTGAGACATTTGATAATAAATGGCTGTGAGAGACTAATTACAATGCCCCCTTGGATAGGAAAACTTGAGTACCTTCGAACATTGCAAATGTTTATTGTGGGACAGGGTGCAGGTCAACGCCTTAACCAGCTGGAAAATCTAAACCTTGGTGGAGAGCTTAATATTAGACAGTTACAGAATGTAAGGGATGCAACAGAGGCAAAGGAAGCTAACTTGATAGGAAAGCGAAATCTTCACACATTGAGTCTATGTTGGGAAAGGGATTTTAATGGTCTAAATGACAATATTTCCAACGATGAATTTCTAGACGTGCTCAACTACCTCCAACCACATCAATATCTTGAAAAGTTGTCTATCAAAGGGTACCAAGGAATCCACTTGCCAAGATGGATGAATGTTCATAAACTTCCAAATATAATTGAACTCAGGTTGGTTAGCTGCAGTAGATGTAAATATCTCCCTTGGTTGGGTCAACTTCCCCTCCTTAAGGTCCTGTACTTGCAAGGGATGGATGCAGTGAAAAACATTGGAGCAGAATTCTATGGCGAAGGCATAGGAAGACCATTCCCCTTATTGAAAGTACTAACACTAATAGATTTCCCTTCTTTGGAATTCTGGTGGGGTTTCAACAGGAAAGAAGAATTCCCTTCTTTGATCAAATTGACAATCAGGAAATGTTTCAGGTTGCAAAACATGCCATGGATGCCATCACTTCAGCATCTGGAGCTACACAGCTGCAATGAAATGGTGCTACAGTCAGCATCTACCCTAACTTCTCTAACCACCCTTGTGATAGATGATTTTCTAGAGTACTCGCCGTTCTTGGAGAAACTGCTCCAAAACAATCCTCTTCTCATGTCCCTTAAGATTAGCTCTTGTCCAAAGCTTCACTCCATCCCTCCAAGTTTAGGAAAACTCGTCAATCTGAAATCATTAGCAATTTGCTGGTGCGAAGAGCTACAGTCATTACCTCGAGGATTGGAAAACCTCACCTCCCTGGAGTCCCTGGAGATAATTGAATGTCCTAGTCTTATTTCCTTGCCCAAGGGTATACGAGGCCTGCTCTCTCTTCGATCATTGTCAATTGAAAACTGCAATAATCTCAAGTCCTTACCAGTAGAGTTGCAATCTCTGACAGCCCTTGAGCACTTAACTATAATGTACTGTCCCAATTTGGCTTCTCTACCTGACAGTTTCCAATGTCTGTCCGCTCTTAAAAGTTTATCGATCATGAACTGTCCAGAGCTGAAATGTCTTCCCAAAGGGTTGCAATATGTATCATCAATGCAGAATCTAGAAATCCGTAGCTGCCCGAGTCTGCTGGCTTTGCCAGAATGGGTGACAGAGCTACCTTCACTCAGATCTTTGGCATTATCAGATTGTCCTAATCTAACTGCCCTCCCTAGTGGTCTGCAATCTCTTAGTTCCCTTCAGCATTTATCTATTCTAGAATGTCCAACTCTGGAAGGGAGGTGCAAGAGGAACGTAGGTGAAGATTGGCCCAAAATAAGTCATGTTGCACATGTCTATATCGGATCACGAGAGTCCCAAAGCAGCTCATCTCATTAAGGTCTACAAATTTCCCTTGTTTTGCTATCTGTCATGTCAGTTCTTTACTAAACCTGGCAAAGTAACATCTCTGATAATATATGCTTTTCTAGTCTTGGTACGAGTTGATTTCTCATCCCGAACAAATTGCAGATTGAAAACTCCAATTGCTTACTAGTGCAGTTGAATCAAGACGAATGAGTTCAGAAATTTGATGACATTCATGAAGATACTTCTGCACATATTCATCATGTTGAAGAATTTCCTTGTTTTTTTTCTCCATTTCTGTAAATTATGAACAGCGCATGTATCTGAACCAAAAAAAAAAAAGACATAAGATGTTATGATTACAAACTATAAAATAAAGGTTCGTTTTTTAGGAGGGAAAGGAAAGAATTTGGTTGATACAATGGAAAATAATAGAAGTTTTTTCAGAAAAAAAAAGGATATCAGAGTCTTTTAGCCAACAAATTTCTATTTATTTCAGTCAAGCTTAATCTGGTGCTAGTATCAGAATATTATAACTTCAACACTTGATGCAAACTAATAAATATGAGTCTTCAGTAATTTCTTTCAAGGTGTATATTTTTTTGACCTCTTTCTTAAATGAAAAATAAACCTATGATTAAATTAACATAATCTGAATAAAAAATGTTTTGCTTTAAAAGATTTGAGTAAAATGTTGAGGTGATTATTTTATACACACACACACACACACACACACACACACACACAGGGTAAACCATTGAGATTTAAGAATTTTCTTCTACAAACAATTAAACTTTAGGAGTTTTATTTGTAGTTGTCTTCAAACATTAGGACTTTTTCCTGCATTTACCGCTAATAGAAACAGTTTCTTTTTCTTGGTAAGTAAAAATATAGAAAGTTTATGCCAAGCAAAGCTAGCTAAGAACTGCAACTGCAAAGTCAAGACTTGGCATCAGAATCAAACTAATGATTCACACCCACGGCTCAGAGTTACATTACGTAATTATAAATGCTCCATCAATTGAAGTAGCTTAGGACGTGTTCCAACTTGGTAGGTTGCCATAGAGAAGAAATGAACTGGTAGTTAGGACAGATTGACGGCGCTGGCAGTGCATGAAAGATTGGTTTGCTTTCACAATGTGAAATGCTGAAAGGAAAATTGATAATCATTGCAAATTTGCTTGGGTAAGTCAATTTTTCTCAAACCGAGGTATAGAATTATAGAAACCAATTAATCACTATACATGTATAGGAACTTGAAAACCTTTTAACTTATCAGCAGGTTCTTTCAAGCAAGAGTTATGGCGGAGATAGTTTTGTGTCCTCTGCTACAGGTTGTCTTTGAAAAGCTAGCCTCTCGTTTTCTCAAAGAGATTGCTGATCGTTGTGGGTTCAAGGATGAAATCAAGAAGCTTCATCGTGCGTTGCGGACTATCCAGGCCATGCTTCAAGATGCAGAAGAGCAGCAAGCTATGGACAAAAGTTTGAAGTTGTGGTTAAGTGAGCTTAAAGAGGTAGCTTTTGATGCCGATGAATTGCTCGAAGAGTTTGGCCCTGAGGCTTTGATGCAAGAAAACCATAATAGCTTGACTGAGCAGGTGAGCAACATGGTTCCCTCTTTGAGACCTTTCATAACGTATCTTAAATGGTTGCCTGAATTAAAACAGATTAGGAAGAGACTAGATGTGTTATTGGAAAAGAGGTCTAATTTCAATCTCAGGAAAAAAGACGGCGACAAAGCCATTAAATGTGATCAAAAAAGAGAAACTGGTTCCTTTGTGATTGAATCTGAAGTTATACGAAACGAAGTAGATAAAGAAAAGATTGTAGAGATGTTACTGTCAACTACTGAAAGAAGAGCTAACGAGGTTGTCTCAATTATTCCCATAGTTGTTATAGGGGGCCTCGGTAAAACAACACTTGCTCAACTAGTCTATAATGATGAAAGGGTGATGGGAAATTTTGAACTGCGGATGTGCGTAAGCGTTAATGATGATTTTCATGTGAAAAAGATTGTTAACTTGATGATTGAGTCTGCAACTGCAACTAGGAGAAGATGTGATGATCTCTTGGGAATGGATGTTCTTCAGTCACAATTACGAGACTTGCTATTCAGGAGAAGATATTTTCTTGTATTAGATGATGTATGGAATGAAGATGTTGATGAATGGGATAAGCTTAAAAGTTTGCTGAAGTTAGGTGCAGAGGGAAGCAAAGTCATAGTCACAACAAGAAGTACAAAGGTTGCAAAAATTATGGGAACAATGTCTTCTCACCATTTGAAGGGCCTGTCTCATGATGAGTGCCCGGCTTTGTTCAAGCAACGCGCCTTTGCAAACGAACAAGAGGACTGCTACACGAACCTGTTTCCAATTGGGAAACAAATAGTGCAAAAATGTGGGGGTGCTCCTTTAGCAGCAAAGACGCTAGGGAGTCTAATGCGGCTCAAAAGATTGCCACATGATTGGTTATCTGTGCAGGAAAATGATTTTTGGAATATTTGTGAAAATGAAAATGGGATATTACCAGCCTTAAGGTTGAGTTATAGTCATTTGCCATCGCATCTGAAAGGATGCTTTATGTATTGCTCAATCTTTCCTAAGAACTATGTTATCAAGAAAGAGAAGTTAATCCATCTTTGGATTACGGAAGGCTTAATTCAAACAGCAAATACCCTATAAGAGAAATTCGATCACGTGAAGAAGGAACATCTCTTGAGAACATTGGGAGCAATTATTTTAATGACTTGATGTGGATGTTTTAGTTCGAAGAAGTGAAGAAAAATAGTGATGGTGATGTAATAGAGTTCAAAATGCATGATCTTATTTATGATCTTGCAAGATCTGTTGCTGGAGAAGAGTTCTTCATATTTGAAGGTGATTGTCTGCCAAAAAATCTGGCTAGAGTTCGAAACTCATCCGTGGTTTGCAATTCTGAATCATGTACTATTCCAGAAGCCTTCTACGAGGCAAAGAAGTTACGAACTCTTATTTTCTTGTTCTCCAATGGTGATTCTGGTGAAGTCACAGCCAAACTGTTTTCAAATTTTAGGAACCTGCGAGTCCTAGATCTGAGTTATAGTGGCATCAAAAGGCTGCAAAGCACAGTTTCTTACTTGAAGCATTTAAGGTACCTTGACGTATCAAATACCTTTTTCGCAACTTTACCAGAAACTATAAGTAGCCTCTGCAAATTGCAGGTACTAAACCTTTCTAGTTGCTTTTATTTGACTGGCCTGCCAAGGAGCTTATCTAGAATGTGCATGCTAAGACATCTGATTATAAATGGTTGCGAAAGGTTAACTTGCTTTCCGGAGGAAATTGGTGCAATATTTCAACTTCATACATTGCCAATCTTTATTGTATCAAATGAGAGTGATAACTTCAAGCAGTTGCAGCAGCTGCAGCATAGGGGCGAGCTGACAATCAGGAACTTGGAGAATGTGAAACAAGAAATTAGAGCAGTACTCTTGCAAATGAAAAGCCTTAATCACTAAAGTTGTCATGGGGAGATGATCATAATGGACTCAAGTTGAATGTTCGAAATGATTCTAACTGCAAACTGGGTGAGAGAGTGCTTGACTGCCTGCAACCACCCCAAAATCTCAAACGTTTGTCCATAAAAGGGTTATCCAGGAATGCATCTCCCAAGCTGGATCAGAACTCTTGCACTTCCTTTTTTAACTAAAATAGTGTTGATCAACTGCAAAAGATGTGAACATCTCCCTGCTTTAGGCCAACTTCCAGTCCTAGAGATTATCCATATGCATGGAATGGATGCTGTGAAGAATATTGGCAATGAGTTCTATGGAGACAACACACAGAAATCATTTGCATCATGAAAGGAGCTATCTCTCATAGACTTCCCTGATTTGGAATTCTGGTGGAGTATAAGTGGAGGCAAAGAATTCCCCTCACTTGTCAAATTAACCATCAATAAATGTCCTAGGTTGATGAATATGCCACGATTTTCATCTCTTAGGCATTTGGAGTTGCAGAACTGCAATGAATCGAGACTAAGGTCCGCAGCAAATATAAACTCACTTTCTGTCCTCATCATCGGTGGCTTCACTGGACAGTTAATTCTATTGGATACCTTGCCTCAGAACAATGTTCATCTCGTGTCTCTAACCATCAGCTCTTGTTCCAATCTTTGCTGCATCCCTCATAGTTTGGGGAACCTTGTTGGTTTAACGCCATTGACAATTCGTTGGTGTGAGGAGCTCTTATCTTTGCCACAACAATTGCAGAATCTTGCCTGTTTGCAGTCTCTAGAGATCAGCGAATGCCAGTCTTTTTACTTTACCCCAGAGTATAGATGGGTTGATTTCCCTCAAATATTTGTCGATTGAAAACTGCGGTGACCTAAGATTGTTACCGATTGGACTGCAACATCTCAGTTCTCTTGAACATTTAATGATTATGTACTGTCCAAGTCTGGTGTCTTTGCCAACTTACTGGCATAACCTATCCATGCTGAGGAGTTTGTGCATTTTATGCTGTCCAGGGCTATCATCACTGCCTGAAAGTACTAAACATGTCACCACACTGCAGAACCTAGAAATCCATGGTTGTCCTGGCTTAAATGCATTGCCAGAGTGGATTGCAAATCTCTCACTTCTCAGATCCTTGGTGATATCAGATTGTCCTAATATGATCTCGTTTCCAGAAGGTCTTCAGTGCCTGAGCACCCTCTATTCAAGTATGTCCAAGGCTTGAAGAGCGTTTCAAGAAAAATAAAGGTAAGGACCGGCCAAAAATAGCTCATATTGCACATATTTACATTGGATCACCAGAGCTCAGGAAAGAGAATGCTGCTAGCAGCTCATCGCACCCGAAGTAGAATACAAAAAATCAGGTCATGCTGTTGGTATGTAGACTTCATTCTCCTCTTTGCATTTCACTCTCATTCATGTAACTTTGGAACAACGCTCCATAGCATAATCTTGACTTCTGGTAGTAGCGATTTGTTACCTTATTCATCCATTATGTTGATTTAAGCACCTGGCTAAAAGGAAAAGCAAAACATATCTTTACATACATTCATACATAGCCTATAAGTCACCATTCATACTCTAAAGTGCATTAAGATACAAATTTCGTTTCTGATACTGACTACTGATGAATACTCAAATGTTGCAACAAAATTGTTTTTCTGTCACTTGCAGTTGAAGACTAGAATGCAACTCAGAACGTGCAATCCCGCTTGTAAATGGTACTTTCCTGTTGAATCAAATTGGTGCTTTCTTGGTGCTTTCCTTTTTGCTGCAGACCGGAAGAGAATTTACTTTCATAAGTACATTGAACATGATCTCAGGCTTCATCTGGATAGAAATAATTCTTGAGACTGTCTCTTAGATTTGTTTTATTGACATTTGAAAGGTGGTCTCAGAAGTTCCCTAGCTGCTTATGCAAACTAAGCAACTCTAGATTCTAATCTAGAACCCTACAAAAGGATTGTATGAAACGATTACTCTAAGTCAGCATATATCCTAAAAAAAAGAGTCACGCACTGATGCGGAAAAATCATTTCATACAATACTTTTTCTTGATAACCTTTCCCCAAAATCTGGAAAGAAAGAACGAAAGCAAATACCAGTTTCTACTTATTTTGCTTCTCTCGATTAGTCATTTCTTAAGCAATCATCTTTTCTAAAAAGCCGTCTGAACTCAGCAATATTTGAAATTGAGGGAATTATGCAAATTGGTTTCCGGCAAACAAGCTTATATGTTTTACAATGAATAGCACATTTCCATTCTCCGATCTAAGGAAAAAAAAATAACACCAAAATATCCAGTTTGTAGTTGCCCATTATTTTGCACCAAAGATTAAAGAAGGGAAGTTTCTGGGAAGAATAAATCGCTTTCTTTCTTTCAATATAGTAAAATAAATGTCAACATATAAAACGTGTTCAACCATCACAATTGTGACGGATAACTCCAAGTAGCGGGGGAAAACAACAAAACAACAGGAACTTAAAGAATGAGTTATAGGAAAATGGTCGGATAGGTAACAAATCACGCCTTGATTTTGATACAAGGCCTAAATACACGGTATAAACAATGGATCCACACCAATAACCCATCAAACACCATCTGATGAACGCAATCAATTCGCCGCCACCCCCCCCCCCCCAAAAAAACACCAAAAGCACCAGAACTCTAAAAGAATTTGTACTTTAAGAATATTCACGCTATAAATTTCTAGAACAAAAAATCACAAATCTTCCGTTTCTTGTCCTTGCCAGATGAATATATGCAGGCCCCGCTATCTGATGATGATTATAGCAAAATCTGCCGAGGAAAGTTGAAAAACTGAGCCACCAGCACAAAAGATAGGCATAACTGTGACAATAAAATAGCTACAATCAAAAACACTTCAGCATAAGGTTATTTAGATATCTGTACTAAAATCAAAAGAAAAATATATGATTAGCATAAATCTTGAAACAAAGAAACAGCTCAAGAGATAACTGATCTCCACTTGTTTGTTTTCATTAGTTCTCTCTTTGCCATCTATTCATGTGTTTTTCATTTTCCCTTGTTTTCAGGTGGGCCAATCTTTCTGATAACCAAAGCCAAACTTACAAAAAGGCAAAATTTAAATAAAATGCAGAATAAATGCTCATACCATTTATGCCCTCAGCATAAAAAAATTGTAGAGATGAGCTTCCATCACTTGATAGGCAAGGTAACCTGTAGGTTCTTCTCAAGTAGCCAGCCTTTGGGATAAACTAGATTTCCAGTATCCAAATGAAGATGCCAGTTCATAATCCTCGAACAACCAGGTGGTATACCTTCCATTTGACTTTCATCTTCAACCACTTGCTCTATAAACGTAGTTTCCTGCATTAAAGAAACCATGAGCAAAGCCCAGATTCATGTTGTAACATTTCCAGAGAAATTACAAAACAGCTTCAACATGATAGTACCAAAATGCAACAGCATTATACATACCTGGAAACCCTCCTTCACCGTGTCCGACTGTCGAATTGGGTTCGAGAAGGGGCGTCCCCATCTCTTTGGATCCCACAAGATGGTGCTGTTGAAAGCAAACCCTGACATATCAACATGAAACCTACGAAGTCTTTTACTTTTCTCATTTGTGTGCCATCCAATTACTTGACTTCCATTGCATACTGGACCTTCCAGAATTGCCTTGTTTTTGCTTTGTGCAAGCATGCCAACAGGCCAAGTTCCAAAACGGCTAACAGAACATGATAAATATTATGAATCAGTGTAAAATAGCAAGACTAGGAGAAGATAAAGCAAGTCAAATTAATTACTTTACACAATTGAAGAGCTCACTGCAGACCCCAACATACAGATGAACAAGACAAACTTGGAATTCAATTTATAGCAATCTAAAAGGGACAAGTCATACCATACTAAGCTAAGAAAATCAAAATAAACAGTTATGAAAAATTTCATTAACCTTTTAGAAACGGAAACTTTTAATAAGCAGCAAACAATCGTAAGTTAATTCCATTAAAAATCTCATGACAAACTGGTAAAATAACATTTCATAAGCAACCGGCAACACTACTATAAACAGAAGATGGAGCAAAGGCTTAAAATATAGCACGACCTAAGCTAGATGACTTGGATGTCATATGAAAATGAAACTAGATCTAGTTACTCGAATAATAAAGAAATAACAGGCTGATTCCATCCACAATCAAAAAGTGCTAATGCATTCAGCGATGGCAGTAATTTTCTGATAGTGAATAACCATTTACACACCAAAATTAGTTCCATTTTCGACTACCCTCAATCTCTAACTAACTGCCAAACAAAATGTTAATAAAAACAATTCAACAATATCCCAACATATACATTACAAAAACTTATTTTCACCCAAATTTGAAATCCTCATTAACTCTATTAAAAAAAACATTCCCCAAAAAACTAATGAAGGAAATTCAAAAGTTATAACTACCTAATAGTTCTCAAGCTTTCAAACAACTCCAGGGTGTAGACATTGTCATCGTCGGCAAAGAACACGATCCCGTCGAGCTTATGCCGTTCGATATGTTCCAAAGCGGCATTTCTTTGATGAACACCTCGATCCTTCACGTTACTAGAATTGCTCGTGCACACTACGTGTCGATACATAACCCCGGTTTTCCTCAAAATCTCGGCCGTCTCAAACGACGCCGCTTTCTGCTCTACCACTATCCAAACCAACGGCGGCTTCACTAACCTCAAAACCTGCCCTAACCTGTTCAAGAAATAAGCTTGGGATCCCCGATTATAAGTCGGCGTAACGACGATTAACTGCTTTAACGGCGGCTCGATTAAATCGGCAACCTCCTTTGGTTCTTGCAATCTCGTATTAACACCTAATGAAACAGAACTAACAAGCTGATCGTCCAACTGGAGGTTGACATGTGGCGGTTTGAGTTCGGGGAAAGCGAAATCCTTGGCTTGGATATCGGTATCCATGTGTCCAAAGGGGGTAATTCCGAAAACAAACCCTATTAGGAAAAAGAAGAGACACCTGCAAAAAGATCGCCGCCACCCTTTGCGGTACACTAAATTGACGGCGGTGAAAAACAACGGTAAATGCGTTGACGAAGAAGAAGAGGAAGAGAAATGTTTACTGTTTCCGTTGGGTAAAAACTTGTGAGACGGAGAGGAGAATCCGGCACCGTTTTGGTACGAACGTTCATGAAATGCAGGCGACAGAGTTCGACGGATCGAAGCCATCTGATTAATTGAAAAAAAAAAACACAAAAAAAAAAAGAAAGGAAATTACATAATCGGATCTTTAAGAAAGTGAAGGACTGAGATCTAGTGAAAGTAAGGGGCAGAGCCGGGATTTTCCTTTTTTTTTTTTTTTGTTCTTTGACTGCTGTAGAGGAGGGGTTCTTCGTCTTCGTCTTCGTCTTCCAGATTGGGCTTAATTATATATATATATATATATATTTAAGTTAGGCAGTGCGGCAAATGGGGGAGGACACGTGGCCAGTGATGGTGTGGAAATGCTTTGCTGGCATATTCTGTAGTCGGGGTGATGTGGCATTTTTGTTAATCATTAGTTAACTTTCCAAATAAAATCAAAATGTAATTATTTGTGTCTTTTTTTTTTGGGGGGGGGTGAGGGGGAGGAGCAATTAATTATTCGAGCTTAATTATACGTATTAATTAATATACCAAACGAATAAAATGATCTACTTATTTTGCTTTTATTATTGTATTTGAAAGAGAAAAAAAAAATGGAATTTCGTTGGGACGTCGGTTTAGGATTTGATGATGACAGATAAAAGATAACATAAAATTTTAATTTTAATTTTTAAAAATAATTTAATATTTAAAATAATATTATATTAAATATAATAACGGATAATTTTTATTATTATTTTTGCTATTATATAATAATTTTAATAAATATTTTCAAACATAAAATGTTATCTATATTTAAATTTTACAAACAATATTAAAAAAATAACATATGTCCCTTAAATATAATAAAAATTAATAACAAATAAAAGTGATAGATACTTGAGTTCGATTTCAAGTACCACTTTTCTCGCTCTTAAAGTCTAAAAAAATAAAAATAAAACACATAATAAACTTTTAATTTATTTGTGAATTTAAAATATTTTTATTATTAGTATTTCAAATATTAATATTTAAAATCACTTATTAACAAAATCCTATAAATGAGGATTAATTGTGCCATTAATCCTTGCATTTGAAAAATTGTTGAGATTTGGTGTAACATAATTCGTGTAAATTGAATCATTTTACTGTAGTAATTTATCAATTTCAATTCAATTATTAACGGTATTAGTTTTCTCTCATTAAAATACTGAATTGGCAATTTCCGTTGGATTAAAAAAAAAGGAATGCTGGAATTTTAATTCCACTAGGATATCTGCCATAATGGTTAAACCCCGTCCGTCAATTTCTCTAGAACAGTGACTCACATACCCAGATCCCACTGAAAGGTTGCCGCTGCTGCCGCTCAAGCATATTTACTCACTTGCCAAGGCACTAAGTTCTTTAGCTACATTTTAACTAACACCTCACAAGCATGACTAGTCCACTAGGTAAAATGAGCGCTGCAGATGTAAAGATTCCATCCTAAATTGACAATTAATCTCAATTAACCCAATAATGAAGCTCCATCAATACTAAGTAACAAAATTTTAACAATCTCATCTACCGAAACTTAAACACAAAAAGGAAAAAGCATCATCAATCTGCATAGCCGTCATTGATGCTTGCAACTGAACCTTCTTCTTGCCGTGCCAAACATTTTCGTCCTCTGCTTCATTAGTTAAATCGGTTCAAATCCAGTTAATTAATCTAATGTAAAAATGGGTGTTTATGCTCTCGGTGCTGTAGCTGCAAAGCATGTTGGAAGTCAAAAATTGCTTAATCACTACATCACCCAGTTTAAAAAACTACTTGGGTTTGGCTGTAAATGTTAGGACCACAGTGCGTAATAGAAGAAATTAAATTAAATCCATGGAATATGCTTTCTTTTCAAGACATGAAAAAGATCTTTTCTTTTTTAAGTTTGGATCTTATTGACCCTAAAAGTGGAACCCAGTGAGCAGCCGACCAAAGACAAACAGCCACCAATATTTGATGGTAGGTTTAAATTTAATTGAAGTGATCAATTGCTTGCACAATTTAACATAAACGAAGTGCATAAAACTATATATAGCTTTTGCACATGGCATGCATTATATAGAAGAGATGGGGGAGATGATCAAGACAAAGAAAATTTTGGTTTTAAATAGCAAAGATTTGCTTGTTCCGTGGGACTTTCCTTTGAGTTTCATGTGGTGGGCTGGTGGCTGCCTCAATCTCATATTGCCAATTCCACTGCGATTTGGATTTCGAAGAAGATACGGCCATCCATACCATGATTTTTTTTTTCTTCTTCTCCTCTCAGTAAAAACAAATGCTCAGAACAATTAGTTAAGTATTAAAAGGTTGGATTTAGATAAGGAATGATTGTAGGATTTTTTTAAGGATACCACAAATCAATAACAATAATTTTATGTTCAAATCAAATAGAAATCTAACCTAGCTGTAAGAACATGAAATAAATCAATAAAGGGCAACTAACAATGTTAAATAGCGTAGCTATACCATTAAATATAAAGCTGGGTCATTATCTCCTAACGCTCCTTCAACTTGAGAGCTCGAAAATGACGGGTCTTTCCTAACTTCCAAGAGCGAGGGAGCAAACCATATAGTTCTCCAATTGATGTTTTCACATGAACATTAGAAAATTCTTTGTTTGAAAAGGAACCAATGAATCAAGTGATGCATGATTACTTCAAAACTGATACTCATGTGTTATCAATATCTCCATTCACATTATAAATTCTTTGAATTGAATAAAAGAAAGCACAAAAACTCACTCTTTCTATCAATAGCAAGTAACCTCCATTTTGGCATTACCATCACTGAGTATCTCAACAAAAGAATTAAACACATTCATCATACAAATGCAATGGAATATCATGATTGCACGAAATTGACCAATCAACTTATTCCCCCAATCTTCATTTCAGCTTTCAGTGCTAAACAAAGGGAAAAAAAAAAAAAAAGCATGCAACTTTTAAGCCTAAAATAATAAAGAAAACCCAAAGAATTAACCCAGATGTCAAGGGTCTCAGGCTGGCTTTTCTCTTTGCTTTCGACATCTGCGTTAATAGACGGCCCTGCAAGAATGATGAAGTTTCCTCGGTGATCTAACGCTGATTTGGGAAAACTGGCGAAATGCTCCGGCAAAGGGCTGTCGCCCTGGCCACGGTATCCATTTTTCCCATGACAATAAAATGTAGCCATTATGTTGGGCTTTTCAGATATTGTTTTTATGGGCTCCCTTAGGTTTCCGAAATTTTATAAATATGGCCCAAGCCCATTTTTTCAGAAAATTGTAGTAAATTAGGTGGATTTGTATTTACGATGGTGTATAAATTTATAAGCCATTAGCAAATCAAATTGTGCTATATAATTGAAAATAAATTTATCTATATTTATTTTTAAACTTTTTTTGTGAGATATTATTATGTGTTTCACTCGTGATTATAACTTTAGAGCTATGGGGTATGAAATGTCAGTATTTAGATTTCAACTCACAGGGCTCTTCGAGAATGTTGTTAATAGGAACACCGAGTATGTGTCGATCCCAGTCCCAGGTAAGTCAGAGACTTGAAATGGTTACAAAGGTGAAATACAGGTGAAAAATATGAAGAGTGATGTTTTGTCATAACTATCCGTTATCCTCTGATATATTTTGACCATTGATGGATCAAATTGTCCATATTATTTAGGACCAGATCTCCATGGGCTCTAGTTGGTGCTATTTCGTAGGCCTATATGGCCAATTGAACTAATAAAGCTTGCAGCTGATGTCTACTTTGCTTTCTCGCCTCAACGACAATGTGTTGAGGTGGATTGCCTCGGAACATTTAGCGTGATTTACCGGGTTTTGTTCATGCTAGAGACTGTCTTTGAAATTTAAAAGGGTTAATTGATGATTGATAAATATTATATTTCAATTTCTATAAATAACAGGCAAATTGTGGTAAATAAATGGCTTTTGATCGTGTGTTTTTATCTATGATATTCGGATTCGGACATATGTGTTGCATATAGGTATGTATTCGATATAGGTATGTTTAATTTTTTTTTTAAAGTTTTTTTATATATTTGGAGGGTCCTTAGAAAATCAGATTCTCATACTTATATCCAAATATATGTTAGACACAGACACATCAAGAGAAAAATGAAGAGTAGGAGTTAACATAAGCTTTTATTTCTGCACGTTACAGATATTTTTTTTCTCTGTGCCACTTGACTTGCTCCTCCTCCTATCCCTCTTCTTTTCTATTCTCTATGGGACCTGCTGTTTCACGCTTGCTGCAATTATTCATGGCATTGCATGATAAGAGTATCACGAGTTTTCTGAGTTGGGCCTAGAAAAGGTGTTTATCATTTAGCTCCTTAGGTCATAGATTCCTTGAATGATGATAGTAAAGACAATTGTAGTAGTAATGTGAATGAATCTAAAATGCCTGCAGAGATTACTAAGTTAGACATTCGAGTGAAAACCTGAACTCTGAGTAAGCATTATGCCTTTCCTCTGAAGTTTTTCCCCCTTTACCTTAGCTAGGGACTCTATACTGGGTTTATATTATTTCTTGGCTGAGTGTTGAATGTTGATTGATTTAGCTGTGCAGGAATTCTTATAATAATATATTTTACTTTGATTTGGGTGCGAGTGTATATGTTTAATTATTTTTAAGTTTATGCCAGAATATGTGTTTGACGGCGGGTTCAGAGTTGGAGTAGGTCTTTGTAGATTTGTCAACCTGGGATAATTTGTCCATTTACCTGGACATAATTGATCATTAAACTGAATGCCTTTCTGGACTTTTTTAACATGAAAATGCACTTGCCGCCATTTTCCTTTTCCCCAAAACAGAGGTCCCCCTTTTTATCCTTCTGCTTTCTACCAAAGTTTATTAAGTTCCAGTCAAAAATCAAAGTGAGTAAAGTGCTAATTGCGACTTGTAAGGACAAGAATTCCAGTCAAATGTTGAATACATGAACTGACAATGTGAGGTGGATTGACATCTTAGTTTGCCTCTTGAATTCGTCGTCTTGGACAATTACATTTTGGATTTCTTGGCTACATAGAATCACTTTTGAGATTTTTGTTTACCGTGTAAACAAACATCAAGGTTACATATGTTACTCTTCTTATATCTAAACCGCGCCGGGATTATCCTCATACGCCAATTCTATTTACACCTAAGAAAGTGATGTTCATTTTTTTGAACTTTGAAGTTGGGTTTTTCCCATTCTTTGTTCTAATTAGAAATGGTCCAGTCAATTAGACTTTCTTGAGATTCTAGAATCGAGCTCTTTGGCTTTCAAATTTGATATGCCTACCTCTTATACTTTTTGCAATTTTTATACGTAAAACAGACATGTCATTGTTCTTGCAGACCTTTAGCAACACTCTGTTTACATTTACAAGTGAGGAAAGAATGCTCTGCTCCTGATATACATCTTCAAGATTAGATGTCTCGGAGTTTTGGGGTGAAAGTCTTCAAAACAACTTCCTGCGTCCTTACTGAGGAAATGTCATTGTTTTATACGAAATGTAACTACGATGCTTGTCACTAGGATATTTGAGTGTAAATGCAATAATCACGTATTCGATTTTGATAATCTTTATAAATTTAGACAACCTTCTTTTTCATGCTCAATTATGGATATATGTTTCTTGGCTTCTAAGCTACAAACTTGGACTTGGTCTTGGTCCTGCCGCCTATAATTTGTTTTGCGAATAATTGGACTGTATGGATAATTTAGTGTTTAAGTCATTGCCAAGACCATGGTCTAAAGACCAAACCCCAAGTGAAGATACTTTACTTGAAGTAAGTACTTGTTTTTAGTACAACAACATATGGAGTTGAATCGAATGCACTTCCAAGGATTGGTCCTCGTTGCTGATCGGAATTGGACATCCTTTCGTATTGCACATTCCCAAGACTCATGCCCAAAGGCCCAAATCTTTGTCATGCTTTTTATTTTTTTTGAATCTGACCAAGTCTTTGTTGTCTGAAAACGATCTCTCAGTCATCGGCATAATCATTCATCAGCCATTACGACTGAGTCTAAAGGGAATTTTAACGGGGAAAGTTTTAGAATCTTTGCGTTTGACTCCAAAAGAGTTTATGGCTTGTTGGACTCCATTTTCTTGCTCCATTTATTATTTGTTGGATTGTTCAATTAAGAAGTGGGGAAATCAGGTTGAAAACCACCTAAAGCTCACATATAGTCAAAAACTATGAATCCATAATAAAACAAACAAAAATGTCAAACCACTAAGTTAGTGTCGTCTCGTCTCTTTGTTTCCTTCGCTTTGAAAGCAATAATACTTTTCAATATTAATCAAGCACACTTAAAACATGGTTCTCCTACTCCTTTTTTTAAGCCATATGATCCACATGTATTTCGGCTAAGAGTTTATACAAATTAAAATGACTATCCTAAGCCTTCCACTAGTGGAAGTGGCTTATCTTCTATCATGGAGGGTTAGCTGATGATTGCTCGTAATTGACTTTCATTAACAAAAATATTACCCATTAAGGTTGATTTTTTTTTCTTTTATAAGGTAACAATTTTAAGATTTAAATTTTAAAATTATAAATGTCATTTTTTTAAATATTTATATAAATCAAATCAATTAAATTTAAAGTTTAAATAGAATTTAACTTTATTATCGTGGGAGTTAATAGAAAAAAAAAACATAAAAGAGAAAGGGTTGATTGGGTTAGTGAGAAAACAAGAAGTGTCGGCTAATTTACAAAATAAATTTTTAGGGACATTCCCAAAGTGATCAAAGGTCGGTTCTTATTTAGAGGAACCGAAAACTATAGCCCTTTATAAAGAGACAAGAAATACCCTTAATTTGTCAGACCTCTAAGGAAAAAAAAAAGGGAATTGCCCCAAAACTTAAAAGCCCCCCTTCTGCCCTACAAATGCCTGTTCTGTTTCCTCCTAGCGGTGCCCAATGACACCCCCACACCAAATTAAAAGTCCTTGGGAACGTGTCGGTCCCTTAGTGCATATGCCCTACAAAAGAAATTATAAACAAAATGGTCCAAACATTTGCAGACATTCAATGCTTCTACAATATTATAGGGCACTCTTTTGGGACAAGCCATTATCCCAACCGCTGCTGCTGCTTTCTGCTGTCCTTACATGACCATCGGAATGCCACACGATTGGCATCTTTGAAGTTTGAACCAAGAAATAACATGATCCAAAATATTGCTATTCTAACTTCATTCATTAATTCTGCACGGCATATCTTGATTGCCTGCAACTTGCTAGCTCTGGTCATCACTATATATATAGAACCAAACCCCAAATTGTAAGAAGACTCTGGGCTTTTTACACATTCATGTTCTCTAAAGAATGCTGTGACATCATCTTCATTACATCCATTATTTGTAATCTTATTGACAGACTGATAGATTCTAGATATGATTTCTTGATTTTTTTTTTTTTTTTGTTTTTACAATGATAATAAACCCATTTACCTGAATATATCCATAAAATGATCATAAATCATGTACTCAAATATTTATTCAGTAGTATATTACCGTTTCCTGCTTAGAAAACAGAGTACGTATCTTTTAAAAAATAAAAATAAAAAAAACAATATGTCACATGAAAAACATGTTCATTTAGGATATGCATTATGTACTATAGTTTGCGTTTGTCCATGTATAAAGAGAAGGAATCATGGCATGCATAGACCAAGTGGACGATTAGATATAGGCTGCAATGGCTGCAGAGGCACATATGATCTGGACTAGGGGATGCAGAATTATTAGAAACTTCAGGAATTCTTGCATATGTAACTCTAACAATAGGCAAATTAAGTCATATATAAGATCAAGAATGTGAGCCATCATTTAGGATAAGAATAGTCACCATTTTTTGAAGGCTTTTTTGGCCCGAAAAGGGTGGCTTTCGGCCAAGGTGTGCTGGCTGGCTGGCATAAAAAAAAAAAAAAATTCAGGATTGTTGGGGGTTTTTCAAGTTCCTTAAGAAACTGGCTTCAAAAGATAGTGGCCACCGCGGCATGGCTTAGCTTTGCTTAGCTTCCTTCCATTTCATTCACTGAAAAAAGCAAGAGAGCCGACCAGTCCACTCACCGCTGCTTCCGCCCGAAGATGGAGGGTGGATTCTTTGAAAAGACGTTTTACAAGTGGGAAAATTTTACCAGTTTTACGTGTTCTTGTGCCCTCCAAGCAAGTCCTTTTAGACATTGATTACATTAGCACTTTAAAAAGTGTGTATTGAGTATGAAACTTTGCTTAAAGCATTTCTCTAATCTTTAAGTCCTAACCCGTGTTTTAGAAATCTATGTTGTTAAATTCTTCACAACATTAAAGAATATTAAATACGATTATTTTATATTTGAATATAAAAAAATAACTTAAATATAATATAATTATAAAAAAATATTAAATTTATATAATAAAAATTATGAATATATTAAAATTTATATAAATATATAATATTTTAAATAAATTATTGTGAGATATAAAAATATTATTATTTATATATAAACATACAAATCATGGTATCTACTCTACAGCACTATTTCAAGTAATTGGGGCGGTTTGATTAATTTGTTAGTTTTTTTTTTTTTTTTTTTTTGGGTTTTTTAATTGTGTGAAATGGGATTCTTTGTGGCGCACAGAATGATGTAATTGGCGGACGCAAAGTCCAGGGGGTTTGACACGTGTCAATTTTTAATTGCCACGTCTAACAAACACTGAAAACAACTGAATGACACGTGGCTTAACAATGTTCGATTTTGGAGCTCAAAATAATGTGCTGGAAAAATGACGGTTTGACTGATACATTCCCATAATGGGTGGCACAATAAGCGGATTCCCTCGCACCAAAATTATATTATCTTTTCTTTAGTGGTTCATCACAAATCCAAGTCGTTGTTTATTTAGAAATAAATTACAATGCAAATTTTAGTTAGTTTAATATGACATTAATTAAACCGTCAAAAAAAAATGACATTAATTATAAATTATTTAATAATTATTTTTAAAAATTATATTTAATATATTATTTTATCAAATTTAAGGAAAAATACTATACCGATTATATTTTTTAAATATTATCTTTATAATGTCATTAATGCTTTTTAATTTGAGTTTGCTTTTCATACATTGATAACGAATTTTTTAATTTTACAAATAAAATTAAAATATCATTATATATCACTTTATTTAATTAATTTTTTATTTTTAATATATTTTAAAAATATGTATTATCTGCCATATATATATATAGTTTAAAAACTTAATTGACATGAATGAGATAAATTATCATTTAATTTTCCCTATCCATTTCTCTCTTGTTTATTTAAGTAGCTAATGTATCCGAGGAATATAGTTAAAAGTGTCGTAAAAGGAACAAATATGATTGGTCTTTGTACATGAATGAAAGCTATGCTTATATTTGTTTCAAAAGCTGGCCTTTCTTTGGTAATTAGTAATGTGACTAGCCAACTCTCTCTCTCTCTCTCTCTCTCTCTCTCTCTCTCTCTCTATATATATATATATATATGTATAAGCACTTCCAATTTAAGCACTTTTTATAACCTAGTTTGAACCAAATTTTTACCAAAGTTTAGGTGAAACCTAATCAATTAGCTCGGGGGTAATTCTTGTTTATTTAAGTAGCCAGTGATTGCATTTTTGGAGCAGTATGATTGCCATAATATATATTATATATTGAACATCTTCAAAATAAAAAATTAACATTTAAATATAATTATAATACAAAAAATATAAATACAATATAAATAAAAAAATCCAGTAAAATATTCATGATGATAATTGAAAAAGAGCAAGGAAGTCCTGGAAGTGGTCATGTACTTTTGAAAGCAGTGGGGTCCCAACTCCCAATTTAATCTGGGGCTACAGGGTGCTCTAACTTGGCTATTTCAAGTAAATCTTATAATTAATGTATTTATATTTTATTTATTTTTATGTATTATAATTATATTTAAAATAATGTGTTTTTATAAATATTGATATATTCATTATTTGTGTTATATATATTTGTATTAAATTTTTATATTATCATATTTTATATTATATTTTAATTATTTTATATATTATAATTCATCAAATCAACGATTGCATTGCATGCTATGGAAGATACAAAATTTCATTTATGAGTAAAAGTAAAATTTGGGGTTAGTTTTGTTGTCGTGTTGGGGGGTGGGACTTTGATGGGGACCAGCTGCTGCTTCTTTTTCTGCTCCTTTTATCTAAAAGAAACTCAAAAGTACAGCAGTGCCGATGCAATGCCTCTTATCAATTCGAATATTCATATAATTTATTTATATTTATATTTATATTATATAAATTTTAAAAATATATTTATATCATATTTTATATGTATAATATTTATATAATCGTATCATATATTATCAGATTTATTTTCAAGACTGATCCATCTCAAGGTTTATACTATCAAATAAAGCTTTTTCTTCATTTGATTACACAATATATGTACACATATGAGTTCATTTTTAATATTTTAATGATAAAATATTTTTAAATTTAATTAATTGTTAGTATATTTAGGAGTATGTATCGGCTTGTTAATTGTTTTTTAATTAAAATCTATTTTAATAAGAATGAATATGACAATTTATATATATATATATATATACAAATTGTAATATATGTGAATGAAAAATTATCTCCATTATGTCTCACTATATATATATATATATTGTAATATCATAAGCATATTAATTTTTTGACAAATCAATGTGCTTAAGTGAAAATTTTATAGTTTACTAATGGATTTAAGAAAATTTCCATGCATGTGTATTAATTCTCTCAATGCGTTATCCCATCAATGTCAAAGAGTATAAAAGTTTAACTAAAAACGAATGAGATAATGATTTTTAATTTAATACTAAAAAATTATTTTTTAAAACGAGGATAAGAATTAATCAGAAGATTCCATCAACAATGGAAAAAAGGAAACCGATAAGAAGATAAGGGAAAAACAAAAAGAAAGGTGGTGTGGGGATGAGAGATTGATCCAAGGAGAAAAGAAAAAAAAATTAAATCAAAATATTATAATTTATAAGAAATGGTTGAAGGAAATGAGATGAATGGCCTCAGATGTACCACATAAATAAGCAGCAATTGAGATAATGGAGCATTTTTTTCAGAAAATTCTCTAGTGTTGCATGCACATGGCATGTTATATTAATAAAAATGAATAAATATCAATTGTTATATATATATATATATATATTTTTTTTTTTTTTTTCATTTTTGTTTGGGGGTTTAGTGTTTACAATTGTGGAAGCCAAGCAAAGCAACAAGCGGTGGTGGAGCCAGGCAGGTTGGGAGATGGGAAACTGCCAAATGCAGAGGCACAGCCTCAAATTTTGTCATGAGAGAAGTAGACAGAGGTAATAATAGCTGGATTTTGTTTCTTCACTTGAAGCAAGGCCCCCCCCCTTCCCTATTATTACTCATTCTTTCACTGCTTGCTTCTTTGTTTCTTCTATAATCTATGTACATACTCTCTCTCTCTCTCTCTCTCTCCCTTTCTTTTTCTAAAGATTTATTCTTTCTTTTTGTTTTTATAATGATATAAATCCCATTATAAACACTAACAACGTAATTCAAAATTTACAGTTTATTGGTAAAATAATTTTTTTATTTCAAATCTTAATATATATAACCCTTTATTCTATTATAGACTATAGCCTCTGCATGAAAAAAAAAAGAAAAAAGAAAAAAACATGTGTTTAATAAATACTATAGTAGTCTATGATTTCAAATATTTCAGTTAAATGAAAAGAATCAGCTGATGAGAAGAAAAGGAAAATTCTTGAAGATTGGTCCAGTTTTAAAGCAAAGGGAAGCTTACTAAAAGGCTGTGGTTATTAATTAAGGGATCAAAACTAGGAGCATGAAGGAATAAATTTGTTTGTAATTGGTATTATTATGTGTTAAGAAATGGGGATGGCTTTGGCCTTTGGTAGTTACTAAGTGGTGCTCAAGCTCTAGGTTGTTGCCCCTAAAAGGAATGGAAAAACAAGTAAGCTAGGCAGAATCATTTTCCACGGGTATTTTTTGTTCTTTTATACGAAGAAATCTATAACTTAAAATAAAAAAAAAATTATAAATATTAAAATTCAAATCATAGATTTACGGAACGAATTCAGCTATAAGCTTTAGATTCATTTTTCCTCAAGCCTTCTAAACAACAGAACAGACAGCTTAACCCTTTTTGCTTTTACAATTTCCTAGCTTTCTCTCACTTCTCACTTCTTACTTCTCAATTCCAATATATTATACATAAGGAGAAGTAATTAATTTGTCGCTTTCATTCTACATTCGTTATTGATACAACATGGGATTAAATTAAAACAAAAGACAAAATAAAATTAAGTTAAACAAAGGTAACGAGAATTAAAGGTGGTTCTTGTGCAGTAGAAATTAGAATGGGAATTGTGTTTAAAACAAATCATAATTTTCACATATCAAAGTTTTTTTTTTTTCTTTTTATGACGGTGGCGGTGGCAAAAAATGGGTTGGTAAACTGAACTCTAAGCATCAGTGTGTGAGTTAGATAGGAGAGGGTCTATTTCGCTTTCAGGTGAAGCATACTTCACAAGATCACCATTAACGCACACTAGGCCTTCAAGATCAGCCTTCTTGTTGTTGTTATTTTCCTTAGGGTTGGAGTAAACTTCTTGTTTTCTTGAAATGGGCAACGGAGGGGATAGAAGTTTGTTACTACTAATACTGGTTTGTGTGAGCAATCTTGCTCTTTCTACTTCGACGATCCAATCTGTTCTACAAAGAACTAATAGCATCAGCAATGCGCAAGATGCTTGAGCTGCAAGCAAGCCAAGCCAGAGCCCGGCAAACCCCAGTTTGATCACGAACCCCATTAGGATAGCAACCGGCATCCCCACCAAGTAAAAGGAACCCAAGTTTATGTTTGCTCCAATGGTTGGCCTGGCACTACCTCTTAACACCCCACAACCGGTTGTTTGAGGGCAATTCCCGAGCTCACAAAGCCCAGCAATTGGCAATGCAACGGCTGTAAGCTCGAGGATTTCAGCATCACTGGTGAAAAACTTGCCCCATTGGTGTCTCATCAAGGTTGTGAACAGCATCGCTGACAGGCCTATAGCTACGGCGCAAAAGACAGAAACGATCATGGAAATGCGAGCTTTTCCAGGTCTGTTTGCGCCAAGTTCGTTCCCAACTCTCGTGGATACTCCAACGCTTAAAGCTGACGGGAAGCAATAGACTAGAGAGGTTGTCTGAATAAGGATCCCCATCGAAGCAATGGAGGCTTTGGGGTTAACAAGCAGGCCACAAAGCAATATCATGAACTCATACCACCACCATTCGAGGCAAACCGAGGCACAAGTTGGCACAGCAAGAGCTAGCAAAGAGGACCATCCCCTAAGACAGTCCGTGCTTGGTGTGGCCCAGGAATCTTTATATACACCAGAGAAGTATACGAATGAAGAAAGCAAGAGGAAGACGTTGAAGTTAGTCCAAACCATAGCTATGGCCACCCCTGCTACGCCAAGCTGGAGATGGACAACGAGAAGGAAATTCAATGGGACGTGGAGAAGCACAGAGATGGCTGAACAGTAAGTTACAGGTAACGTAATGCTTTGAGCCCTGAGGTAGACGCGAAGTGGGTGAAGAAATGAAAGGAAAAATAGGTCAGGGATGGAGAAGAGAATAAATGTATGAGCTACGGAAGATATTTCTTGGTCTTGACCACACCAAAGAAGTATAGCTTTCATGTCGGCCCACATGAAAGAGATAAGGATAGAAGCGGATAGCAGCAGAAGCACCGTTCTCTGTAGGGTTAACCCAAGAAGTTTCCATTGTTTGGCACCATAAGCTTGTCCACAAATGGGTTCCATCCCCATAGCTAAACCGGAGATTACAGAGTAGCCAGTAATGTTCGCAACACCAATGGCGAGAGAGCCCCCAGCAAGCTCAAGCTCACCAAGATAGCCAAGAAAGAGCATGGAGATCATAGCTCTTGAATATAGAAGTAAACTACTAATCGCAGTCGGGCCTGAGATCTTCCCTATGGCTTTGATTTCTTCCAGGGCCTGAATGCAAATGGAAGCAAGATTATAAGCCATTTGGCTGATGATAATAAACAAAAAATACCCTTTTCTAAATGGCTACATAAACATAAAACAGAAGCAAGTATTAGTTTCGGTTCATATAATTCAAACTGTTTTATACCTCAGAGAGAGTTGGGAGTCTATGCACTTGTTCTTCATCATCATTGGGAAGATCAACGGCTTTGTTGAAAGGGGATTTGCTAGAAGGGAGAGATGAGGTGGTTGGGGAAGATGGGTTTGGGCTATACATTGCTTAAGGTTAGCTATCTGGATAAAACAAGTTATGGGAAACGAAAAGAAAGGATAGATATATTCAAAATAATTAGATTGACTGCAAAGGGAAAAGAAACGACCCTGCTTGGTGCCTTACGCGATTTGTTTGTTTTGAGGGGTGCTATGGGGTTTGGAGATGGGAGGATGTGGATATTTATACTAGAGGGAATTGAGGCCTACTCTTGGTGTTCTTGAACGTGTCAATGTTACACCGTATCGAAGCCAAGCCAATGCTTGAAAAGTGTCGGCTCGAAAAATGCTTTGGAAGAGCCCATCCCATCGTTATTAGCTTTTTTGTGCGCGCGCGCGTGTGTGTGTGTGTGTCTCTCTCTCTCTCCCCTTATCTCTTCTATGAATTTGAAGGTTAGTCACTTCGAATTTGTATTCCTTCCGTTCAAAAAGCAAGAAAACTCAAAGTTTCGAGTGCGGAAAGGAACCCAGATAGAGCCTTTAGTCTCATCTTTTCTTTATATAATTAATATATAATAATATTATTTTTAGAGAGATGTGGTGAAAAGTGAAACCCCCACGAAATTGTTTGGTATAATGAGTTTGTGGGGGACCTTCTTTTTGGCATTTTGTATAGATATATGGTGGGTATACACTTTACTCTTTAAGAGTTAAAATAAATTACTTTCTGATTAAGTGGATAATCTTGAAAAACCATCCTCTCAATCTCTCTTTAGTTTATTGTATAGCATATTTGTATTACTATATTAAAAGAGATAAGAAGTTTATCTTGAGAATTTGTCAAGTGGGGGTTGGATTGACAAGCAAATTAATTTCGATCATCTCTTTGGCGAAATGACAGGAGCATATTATCAGTATATATAACTTTTATAGGCAGATAAACCTGTTTGCATGTTCTAAGGCAGCCGTGCATGTTCCATTTTCGCACAAC
>JBBYHK010000017.1:1087751-1115232 GCA_038382065.1 Adansonia grandidieri | reverse complement strand
TCTTTTAATGTTGGGCACCACAAATTCATTCTCCTCATTTGTATAAATGAATTGATGCTTTGGTTTCATAAGAAAAAGTTCACTTCCCTCCATTTTTTAGAATCAAAGTTCATCTGTCAATTAGGGTAAATGTGGATTCACCTGATAATCTACTTGTTTTCATGATTTGGCTCCATAAACACATTCTCGTCATTGGGATAAATGATTTGATGCTTTGGTTTCATAAGACAAACTTCCCTTTCTACCATTTTTAGAAATAATAGTCGTCCATCGATTTGGACAAACACAGATTCACATAATAATCTCTTTTCTTTTAATGATTGGGCACCATAAACACATTCCTTTCATTAGGATAAATGATATTGATGCTTTGGTTTCATAAGAAAAAACTACCATTTTGAGAATTAAAGTTCATCTTTCCATTGGGATAAACATGGATTCAGATAATAATCTTCTTCCTTTCAATGATTAGGTACCATAAATTCATTCTCCGCATTCGGATAAATGAATTGATGCCTTGGTTTCATAAAAAAAACTTCACTTCTCGCCCCTTTTTAGAATCAAAGTTCATCTATCAATTGGGTTAAACACGGATTCATGTAATAATCTCATTTGTTTTTATGATAAGGAGCCATAAACTCATTATCCCTATTTAGGATAAATGACATTCATGCTTTCGTTTCATAAGAGAATCAATTCTTCCAACCATTTTTTAGAAACAAAGTTCATCTTTCAACTAGGACAAACATGGATTCACATAACAATCTTCTTTTTTTTTTCTTGATTGGGTACCATAAGCTAGTTCTACACATTGAGATAAATGAATTGATGCTTTGGTATCATAAGAAAAGCTTTACTTACCATAATTTTTCAGAATCAAATTTCTTCTATTAATTAGGATAAACATGGATTTACATAATAACATCTTTTCTTTTCATGATTAGGCACCATAAACACATTTCATCATTGGGATAAATGATATTGATGCTTTGGTTTCATAAGAAAATCATTCCTTCCAAACATTTTTTAGAAACAAAGTTCATCTTTCAACTAAGACAAACACAGATTCATATAACAATCTTCTTTCTTTTCATGATTGGGTACCATACGCTCGTTCTACTCATTGGGATAAATGAATTAATGCTTTGGTTTCATAAGAAAAACTTCACTTCCCACCATTTTTTAGAATCAAAATTCGTTTGTCAATTAGGAAAAGCATGGATTAATAATCTCTTTTCTTCTCATAATTGGGCACCATAAACACGTTCTCCTCATTGGGATAAATGATATTGATGCTTTGGATAAGAAAATCTTCTCTTTCTACCATTTTTAGAATTAATGTTCGCCCGTCAATGTGGAAAAACATGAATTCACATAATAATCTCCTTTCTTTTCATGATTGGGCACCACAAACACATTCTCCTCATTGGGATAAATGATAATGATACTTTGGTTTCATAAGAAAAACTTCTCTTTCTACCATTTTTAGAATTAATGTTCGTACGTCGATTTGGACAAACGTGGATTCACATAATAATCTCCTTTTTTTTCATGATTGGGCACCATAAACACATTCTCATCATTGGGATAAATGATACTGATGTGTTGGTTTCTTAAGAAAAACTTCTTTTTCTACCATTTTTAGAATTAATATTCTTCTTTTAATTGGGATAAACACAGATTCACATAGTAATCTCCTTTCTTTACTTGATTGGGCACCATAAATACATTCTCCTCATTAGGGTAAATAATATTGATGCTTTGGTTTCCTGAGAAAAACTTCTCTTTCTACCATTTTTAGAATTACAGTTCATCTTTTAATTAAGGTAAACACAGATTCACAAAATAATCTCCTTTCTTTTAATAATTGGGCACCACAAATTCATTCTTCTCATTCGGATGAATGAATTAATGCTTTTGTTTCATAAGAAAAACTTCACTTCTAGCCATCTTTTAAAATCAAAGTTCACCTATCAATTGGGAAAAATATGGACTCACACAATAATCTCCTTTGTTTTCATGATAAGGAACCATAAACTCATTATCCTCTTTGGGATAAATGACATTCATGCTTTGGTTTCATATGAAAAGCTTTTCTTCCAACCATTTTTTAGAAACAAAGTTTATCTATTAATTAGGATAAACATGGATTCACTAATAATCTCTTTTTTTTTCCTGATTGGGCACCATAAACACAATCTTTTTATCAGGATATATGATATTGATGCTTTGGTTTCAAAAGAAAAGATCTTCTTCTAACTATTTTTTACAAACAAAGTTCATCTTTCAACTAGGACAAACACGAATTCACAAAACAATCTTCTTTCTTTTCATTATTGGATACCATAAGCTTGTTCTACTCATTCGGATAAATGAATTGATGCTTTGGTTTCATAAGAAAAACTTCACTTCTCACCTATTTTTAGAATCAAAGTTTGTCTATCAATTAGGATAAACATGGATTCATGTAATAATCTCTTTTCTTTTCATGATTGG
Source organism: Adansonia grandidieri (assembly GCA_038382065.1). Lineage (NCBI taxonomy): Eukaryota > Viridiplantae > Streptophyta > Magnoliopsida > Malvales > Malvaceae > Adansonia > Adansonia grandidieri. Next base: position 1,112,736 of record JBBYHK010000017.1, on the reverse strand, counting down.
GGACCATAAACACATTCTCCTTATTGGGATAAATAATATTGACGCATTGATTTCATAAGAAATACTTCTCTTTCTACCATTTTTAGAATTAATTTCGTTTGATAATTTGGACAAACTTGGATTCACATAATAATCTCCTTTCTTTTCATGATTGGGCACCATAAACACATTCTCCACTTTGGGATAAATGATAATGATGCTTTAGTTTCATAAAAAAACTTCTCTTTCTGCGATTTTTAGAATAGAAGTTCACTTTTCAATTGGGATAAACATTGATTCACATAATAATCTCTTTCCTTTTAATGATTTGGTACCACCAATTCATTCTCATCATTAGGATAAATGAATTGATGCTTTGGTTCCATAAGAAAAACTTAACTTCCACCATTTTTTAGAATCAAAGTTCATCTGTCAATTGGGATAATATGGATTCATGTAATAATCTACTTTTTTTTCATGATTTAGCACCACATACACATTCTCCTTATTGGGTTAAATGATATTGATGCTTTGGTTTCATAAGACAAAGTTCTCTTTCTACCATTTTTAGTATTAATGTTTGTAAATTAATTTGGATAAATATGGAATCACATAATAATCTCTTTTTTTAATTATTGGGCACCATAAACACATTCTCTTCATTAGGATAAATAATATTGATGCATTCGTTTCATAAAAAAAACTTCTCTTTCTACCATTTTTAGAATTAAAGTTTGTCTTTCAATGAGGATAAACATGGATTCACAAAATAATCTCCTTTCTTTTATTGATTGGGCATACAAATTCATCTCCTTATTCGGATAAATGAATTGATGCTTTGTTTCATAAGAAACTTCACTTCCTACCATTTTTAGAATCAAAGTTTATCTATTAATTGGGATAAATATAGATTCACGTAATAATCTCCTCTATTTTTATGATAAGGAACCATAAACTCATTATCCTCTTTGGGATAAATGACATTGATGCTTTGGTTTCATAAAAAAAGCTTTTCTTCCAACCATTTTATTAGAAACAAAGTTCGTCTTTCAAATCGGACAAACGCAGATTCAAATAACAAATTTCTTTTTTTTCATGATTGGGTACCATAAGCTCGTTCTACTCATTGGGATAATTGAATTGATGCATTGGTTTCGTAAGAAAAACTTTACTTCCCACCATCTTTCAGAATCAAAATTTGTCTGTCAATTAGGATAAACATGGATTCACACAATAATCTCTTTTCTTTTCATGATTGGGTACCATAAACATAGTTTTTGATTGGGATAAATGATATTAATGTTTTAGTTTCATAAGAAAAACTTCTCTTCCTACGATTTTTAGAGTTAATGTTCATTTGTCAATTTGGGCAGACACGGATTCACATAATAATCTCTTTTCTTTTCATGATTAGGCACCACAAACACATTCTCCATATTGGGATAAATGATAATGATGCTTTGGTGTCATAAGAAAAACTTCTCTCTCTACAATTTTTATAATTAAAGTTCATTTTTCAATTGAGATAAACATTGATCCGCATAATAATCTCCTTTCTTTTAATGATTGGGCACCACCAATTCATTCTCCTTATTAGGATAAATGAATTGATGCTTTGGTTCCATGAGAAAAACTGAGAAAAACTTTACCTCCCACCATTTTTTAGAATCAATGTTCGTCTGTCAATTGGGATAAACATGGATTCACGTAATAATCTACTTTATTTTCATGATTTGGCACCACTAACACATTCTCCTCATTGGGATAAATGATATTGATGCTTTGGTTTAGTAAGACAAACTTCCCTTTCTACCATTTTTAGAATTAATTTTCATCCGTCGATTTGGACACACATGGATTCACATAATAATCTCCTTTCTTTTAATGATTGGGCACCAAAAATACATTGTTTTCATTAGGATAAATGATATTGATGCTTTGGTTTCATAAGAAAAACTTTTCTTTTTACCATTTTTAGTATTAAAGTTCATCTTTCAATTGGAATAAATATAGATTCACATAATAATCTCCTTCCTTTTAATAATTGGGCACCACAAATTCATTCTCTACATTCGGATAAATGAATTGATGCTTTGGTTTCATAAGAAAAACTTCACTACCTATCATTTTTTAGAATCAAAGCTCGTCTATCAATTGGGATAAATATGGATTCACATAATAATCTCCTTTGTTTTCATGATAAGGAACCTTAAACTCATTATCCTTTTTAGGATAAATGACATTGATGCTTTGGTTTCATAAGAAAAGCTTTTCTTCCAACCATTTTTTAGAAACAAAATTCCTCTTTCAACTAGGACAAATACGGATTCACATAACAATCTTCTTTCTTTTCATGATTAGGTACCATAAGCTCGTTCTACTCATTAGGATAATTGAATTGATGCTTTGGTTTCATAAGAAAAACTTTGCTTCCCATTATTTTTTAGAATCAAAGTTCATCTATCGATTAGGATAAACATGGATTTACATAATAATCTCTTTTCTTTTCATGATTGGGCACCATAAACACATTCTTCTCGTTGGGATAAATGATATTGATGAGCTTTTCTCCCAACCATTTTTTAGAAACAAAATTCATCTTTCAACTAGGACAAACATGGATTCATATAACAATCTTCTTTCTTTTCAGGATTGGGTACCATAAGCTTGTTCTACTCATTGGCATAAATGAATTGACAGTTTGGTTTCATAAGAAAACTTCACTTCCCACCATTTTTCAGAATCAAAGCTCGTGTATCAATCAGGATAAACATGGATTCACGTAATAATCTCTTTTCTTTTCATGATTTGGCACCATAAACACATTCTCCTCATTGGTATAAATGATATTGATGCTTTGGTTTCATAAGATAGATTTCTCTTTCTGCATTTTTAGAATTAATGTTTGTCTATCAATTTAGGCAAACATGGATTCATATAATAATCTCCTTTCTTTTCATGATTGAGCACCATAAACACATTGTAATTGCGAATAGTAAACATGTTTTCCTCATTGGGATTCAAGATTATAATTCTTTGTTTTCATAAGACAAGCTTTTCTTTCCACCATTTTCATGGAATCAAAGTTCATTTATCAAATGAGAGAAACAAGGATTCTTGCAATAATCACCAATCTTTCTGCATTTGGGTGACATAAACATGTTTTTGTCGTTGGAATACACAATATTAAGGCTTTGGTTTTGCAAGAAAAGCTTTTCTTTCCACCATTTTCCTTAGAATCAAAGTTTGTCCATGGAATGAGACAAACACAGATTTTCGCAATAATTGTCAACCAATTAGGCTCCATAAACATGTTCTCTTCATTGGGATGCATGATATTGATGCTTTGGTTTCACATGCAAAGCTTTTATTTTCACCATTTTTCTTAGAATCAAAGTTTATCTATCAAATAAGACAAACGTCGATTCTCGCAATAATCATCAATCTTCTTTGTGATCGGGCACCGTAAACACATTTTCCTCTTTGAGATATACGATATTGATTATTTGGTTTCGCTTGAAAAATGTTTCTTTCCATTATTTTCCTTAGAATCAAAGTTTGCCCATAAAATGAGACAAACATGGATTCTTGCGAGAATCACTAATCTTTTTACGATTGGTCACTTATTTGGATACATGATATTGATGCTTTGGTTTTGCATGAAAAGCTTTTCTTTCCACCATTTTCCTTAGAATCAAAGTTCGTCTATGAAAAAAGATAAAAAATGGATTCTCCTAATAGTCTTTAACTTTTTTGTGATTGTGCACCATAAACATATTCTCCTCATTGGGATGCACAATATTGATTCTTTGGTTTTGTGTAGAAAGCTTTTATTTCCACCATTTTCCTTAGAATCAAAGTTCACCCGTCAATAAGACAAATGTCAATTCTCACAATAATCACCAATCTTCTTGCGATTGGGCATCATAAACACTTTTTCCTCCTTGGGATACATGATATTGAGGCTTCGTTTTGCATGCAAAACTTTTCATTTCACCATTTTCCTTAAAATCAATGTTTGTCCATCAAATGACACAAACATGGATTCTTAAAACAACCACCAATCTTTTTGTGATTGGGTGGCATAAACACATTCTTCGGATTGGGATATAGGATATTGATGCTTCGGCTTCGTATGAAAAGCTTTTCTTTCCACCATTTTCTTTAGAATCAATGTTCATTTATCAAATAAGACAAAAATGGATTCTGGCAATAATCACCAATCTTCTAGTGATTGTGCACCATAAACACGTTCTTCTATTTGGAATACATAATGTTGATGCTTTGGTTTCATAAGAAAAACTTTTCTTTCCACCGTTTTCTTAGAATCAAAGTTTCTCCATCGAATGGGACAAACATTGATTCTTAAAATGATCACCAATCTTTGTTAATTGGGCACCATAAACGCATTCTCCCCTTCGAGATGCATGATATTGATGCTCTAGTTTGACATTAAAAACTTTTCTTTTCACCATTTTCATTAAAACCAATGTTTGTCCATCAAATTCGACAAACATGGATTCTCATAATGATCACATATCTTTTTGTGATTTGGCACCACAAGCATATTCTCCTCATTGGGATACATATTATTGATGCTTTAGTTTCGTATTAAGTGATTTTCTCTCCACCATTTTGCTTAATATCAAACTAAGAGTATCGGATGAGAGAAACATGGATTCTCATAACAATCTCCATTCCTGTTATGATTGGGCACCATAAACAAGTTCTCCATATTGGGATACATAATTGATCCTTTGATTTCGCAAGAAAAGCATTTTTTTCTGCCATTTTCATGCAATTAGTCTATCCATCAAATGAGACAAACATGGATTCTTGCAATAATCACCAGTCCTTTTGTAATTGGGCAATATAGATGCTTTCTACTCATTAGGATGCACAATATTGATGCTTTGATTTTGCAAGAAAAGCTTTTCTTTCCACCATTTTCCTTAGAATCAAATTTCATCTGCCAAATAAGACAAACAAGGATTCTCATAATAGTCTGTAAACACCTTATTTTGTCCGGACCAATTTTTTTAGGAACCAGGGGCATGAACTTGAAAGGGGGTGATGATTTTTTTAGCAACAGGCCATTTTCCACGGTCAAGGAATTTTTGACTCATCCACTATTTTGATTTTAACTTGTTTCTTTACATTAGATCAAAACCTCTATCAGATTATGAATTTGGACTTTTAAATTAATCAAACATTTTTGAAGTCTAAATTAGATAAAAAAAGGTCAATGCCACATGATCACCCTACTCCTTCCTAGTTTGTTAACCAAGATCACTATTAGCCACCCTAATTTTTGGAAAATTGTTTCAGTATTTAAACCAGCCACCCTATGTCCATCATATTGGCAGCAAGTTACTCCCTATAGCCACTCTATAGCTATGAAGCTAACATTTCTTTGTCCCTTTTAAGAAATGACCAAAAACACCTCTAATTTGGCTCCAAAATGCTGGTATAAATAGACCACTTATATCTCAACTGAGATTTTGAGGAGATTCCAGCTCATTTTTGGGTTCCAAAACACATTCACACATTAAGAAAACCAAATCTCGTAGGTTTTCATTCAGCACCCAAAAACAGCACCAAAACACTCACTCTCAACCACTACACATTCTGAAAATCACCCTCATCTGTACCAGAACCAGAACCTCATTATTTCTCTCTTTTTCTGGCTTATTAATAATAAGGAAAAGAAGGAAATTCAAGCCTTCTCTGCTATTCCAACTATTTGGCCAAAAATTAAAGTTTTTTGGTATAACTTCCTACTTTGTCACTTTTATTTTTTGTTTTTTAGCATCTTAATCATTTTAGAGAGCTCTCCTTGTTTCCATCACCCTCTTAGGATTCTCATGCATTATTGTGGCTTTTGGTTATGGTAGTTTAGGATTTGGATGCCTTAATGCCCCTTTGATGTGGAAAATGCCTCATTTCATCCTCATTATTTTAATAGATCTTGCTCATGCATTTTATGCCATACCCATGCATCTTGTTATGATTAATCCATGTATGAATCCTTAGCCTAACATATTTCAAGGATATTTATACATTAGCTTGCATCTTGTCATGAATCATTATCATTTTCAGCATCCATAACATTTTCTTTTCAAAGTGCATAACATTTCATTGTCTACTCCATTGGTAAAGTTAGCATCCCTATTCATGTTGTGTGCCATCCCCTTATATGTTTGTTGTCTTCTCCTTGTCAAAGTGCACATTTGATGGCTATAAAAAAAAACTGATTTTCGAAACTCCCCTAAGCTAAGCATGTTAATCTCAACCAATGAAGATTAGCATGGACTTACTATTTTCATTAAAGTTAGCAAAAAAATCTTGGAGAAAGTTAAGTTTTCCAGATCTGGAATCTTAATTAAACAAGCTCAAAACTTTTATTTTTCAATAAAAATGCCCTTGCACTTGTTCCCTAAATGTTCATGCCTTGTTTTTTAGTCAAAACCTTGAGTGGTATGATCAACGGGTTGTTTCATCATCCCAAATTACTCAGAGGTTGTGCAAATGAGTTCGCGACACTCATGCCACTCTTTCCTTTCAGTCATGGATGTTCGAATGTCGATGACTCGAGTTTAGACTTGTAAACACAGAGAAAATAAGAAATATCCTTTGCTTTGCTTTATCCCCTATTGGCAGCATCACTATAACAAATTGAAAAATCACTTTAAAATTCCAAAATATTTTTCATGAATTTTATAATATTTTTCTCTAAAGTGTGTCAAAATATCTTTAAAATGAGGTCTTGTTCACCCCCGGATCACTTCGGATGAAAGAGTTATGATTTTTCAAACCTAGACTGTCTAAAATCCCTAGAGTTAGCGAAATGCATTTTGGTTTGGCCCCTTAGGCTGCCTCAACGATTTTTCCAAATTCGTCCAACATTTTTCCTAAAAGTTCATGAAATTTCCTTTCTAGAAAGGTATTATTTGCAATTTTTTGATACCAAACGAGTCTGAAATGATTTTTTGAATTTTGACACACCCTTTCCTCGCATGCTTTTTTGTAGCATAATTGTCCCAAATTTGAAAATATTTTCCCCGAAAAGTGATTTTTTAGGATATTAGGAATATTTTAAGATTGACCCTCATCAAGTTACCTTTCTGACAATATCTTTTCCATCCTTTAAAGCCTTCATACCAATATAGAATAAATTTGGAAAGTGGGATCACGTGATGCTGTCCCCTATTCTCGGTCATGGTCAAAATTAAGTTATTTTCCTGAATTTCATCTCGAGACATTCGAATGTCTCCGTATCACCCCGATCAGACTCGAGAACATGCTTTGACCTCCCCTAAGCTTGTATCAAGGCACAAATATATTTTACATCTTTACCATCCTCATTCACAATAATTTCTTTCATTTTCTAAATCATAAAGTTTTGTCCACTTAAGTTTTCCAACTCGATTTCTTTAAAGAGTGTCAGATAATGTCATTTTCGTTGAGGATACTCCAACCTTGATCTTCTGAGGGGATACTCCAACCCCACTTTCTAAAATTGTCAAGATTTAAAAATCTTCCTTTGCCAAAATTATTCGTTATCTACGGGGATACTCCAACTCCATCTTTCTGAGGGGATACTCTAACCCTCGTTCAATCAAGGAACCCAAATGTGTCTAAACAATTGTCAATTTGGTTATTCCTAGATAATCTATGCCAATTGTGGGATAAATTCCAATAGTCCATCTCTTCCCTTTACCATTACATTGAATGGTCCATGTTATGTTACTTCATTCATTGCCAAACTAACATGATTTCTTCGTGATGATTATTTGCATGCATGTTTTCAAATCATTTCAAGTAAAACTAAAGGTAATATTACGCGTGAGTATCTCTCTGGTGCCCATTTTTCAAAAGTAAAATCCAAAGGTCATTTTTATTGAAAATTTTTATATCCCCCGTCTATTTGGGGTGTATATAAGATGAAGTCTTTTCATCAAAACCTTGATTTGTATTTCTATAAAATTCAGGCATTAAAGAAGGGTTATATCAAAATAATGATGAGTTAAGATTGAAAGAATCGAAATTGAGATAAGACATAGCTAGTAAGGTATTCGGGCATCACGAAGAGGTTTTTGCCTTATCATGCATAACCAAATCCCAAACCCAAATGGTAAATCTTTGTACTACGTCGACCATGAGATCGATGTTTCAAGTTTTGTAACTCAAGACATAGGTTTCAATAGGCATCTGATGCCGATCATGCCTAGCCTAAAATGATCAGTGGCAACTCTAAGCGTTGGCCATTTCATCATGGTCATTCAAGACCAATAAGTTAAGTGATTCGTCGTATGGTCCTTTCCACTATATCACAAGTCGAGAATCCCTACTTTCTCATTCTCATCATGTTGCGAAGGAAAGGTCTCGATCAAGAAGACATTTCCAAGTTAGAAAAATATTTTAAGTCATATGCACCCATAGATCCATGAGGATTTACCCCAAGGCACATTGCGACAGCTTAGCAACTCCACTAGGGATTGTATAGAAAGTTAGGCCAATAACTAGTCGTGTTTTGCTAGGTTTTCAGTTCTTTCAATCTTCGATCATCATCTAACTAAGATCCTTTATTGTTTTATCCACTAATTTTTTATTTGGCATGATGTTAGGATTGTCTTATTTTTTAATAATCATCAGTTTAATAAAAATGGTAATACGAAAGTAAGTAAAAAGGTTTGATCGTTTCCCTATCATACACCTTGCATTCGCACAAGCATTAAAGTCCTGCCAAACTCCATGGCATGGTTATAACCCAATCATAAGGAGAAAGTGAGTTATCTGCCTTCATAAGTAACCCTCCACATAGGCATGGAAATAACTTCCCAGATGCAAATTACCTATGTCTCTCATGATTAACCCTCCGCATTTGCATAGGGAAATACATCCACCGGATCAAACCCTTTTCACAAAACCAGCAATGGGCCTAGGATCAGGGTGCCTCAGCTGTCTTTACTAGATGGAAGAACGATTCAAACACATATTTAGGCATCAATCTAAACCTCATAAAGTAAGCTCTACGAGCTAAACCTTGTCAAACCATACTAGAATGCTGCTAGAATACCCGAAGAATAGGGTCACCCGAGGAAACATTCCTAACCTTTACTCTTAATTACCATAAATATATAGGTGACAATGAGTATACAACTGTCATCCGCATTTGCATTTTTTTCATTTATCAAGGCATGCTGTTGTGCCGCCCAAACGATAGCTAATCTTTGTCTAAATAAGAGACAGTGAGCAAAAACCATTGTTCACAATGTCTTATGTTGTAAGCCGTTATGCTGTTCGAGTCACGGCTTAATGTGCATCCGCACTAGTGGTGATAAACGAATATTACTATTAGTTGGTAATTTTTCCATCAAAATAAGATATTGCATCACCTTATGAAGGGCATATTGCATCTTGGCATGTTGAAATGTTGCCCGTTTCTTATTTCACCACCTTAGTTGAGACATGTTATGAATATTTTATTCTGATGTTCTTAAATTCTTTATTTCTTTACATTTGTCTCCTATGTGTTCCACCAACTTATTTTCCCCTTTGTTTATGTTTTAGTGCATGCATCATTTCATCATAACTATCATGACTATCATCATTTTAGGATAATATTTCTGGTTCAGTGTTCAGCAAGGGGCATCATTTATGGAGCAACAGCTTATCTCCATTATCAAGTCCTTTGAAGTCATCAAAACATGGTCAGAAGGTCGCCAACGTTAAGACGAGGATATCTTAAAATCTAATTACATCTTAAAAATGCATGAAGAGGTCAAGATTGATTTTCGTTAAAATGATTGCTGGGAACTGAAGCACATTTAGGACAGTTGGGATAGCAACAAGAAAGAAGCTTTCACTAAAAGGTATGGGGACACAACTCTCTTACTTCGAGTTCAATTGGATGATATGTTGTTGCGAGCAGCAGCATAGTTTTGGAATCCAGCCTACCGATGTTTCACCTTCAACCAACAAGATTTAGTCCCTACCATTGATGAATACACAGCTCTGCTCAATATGGAAAGGGCCAAGTTAGATCGGATTTACTACAAAATGCTAATGCCTTTTTCGTTCAAGAAAAGGTTAAGGCAAGTTCTTGGGACCACAGAAGCATGGGTTAATAGTCACATCAAGGTAAAAGGGAGCAGCGAATGCATCTCTTAGGCTAGCTTGAAAAAGGCCATGGTAAATCTTTCTGATCGTAAATAAGCTCAAGACATCTACGCTCTAGCAATCTACGGGCTTGTTATATTCCCAAAAACTTTGGGTTATGTGGAGGCAGCAATCACAAATTTCTTTTCTCGCCTATGTTGCGACATCAACCTTGCTTTTGCCATCATCGTCGAAACCATCCATGCCCTCAGCTTTTGTAAAAAAATGGGAACATGAAGGTTTATCGAGTGTGCCCCATTGCTCTAGATATGGCTCCTAGGTCATCTCTTTGCTAGGGAGGAAAGAACTAAGTGAAATTTCTTCTTCAAGTTCAATCATCTTGCCACAGTATTAAAGGAAGTATGTCATCAAGATAAGACAGAGAAGCATTGGGTCAAGGAATTATGAAATGGTAATGAGGAAGAAATCACGTAGAGAGCCCCATAGGTGTTCCCTCAGTCGATTGTATACAAATATGGAGACTACACTTGTGTACAGGTCCTGGGATTATGGAAAAATACCAGTTATGCTCCTCTATTGGTATTGCATCAGTTCTAATGCCAGCAAGTCATCCCATTCCTTGAAGACTTGGGACATTAGGATTTTGAATGCGGAGAGCCCAATCATAAAGCAAAAGTCTAGTTAGCTTTCCAAGCCTAAAAAAAGGTCTATTGTATGGAAAGATACTAGAGAGGAAGCCCCACCACTCCTGGATATGAAGAATGGAGACTCCGTCGTATCAATGATCCATTACCACCACCCAACTCTAGGATACTGCAATCCCAATAAAGGAATCTCCTTCTGGGATTGAGCTACTTAAGAGGGAATTCGAGCAAGAAAAGGCATCATTTGCCACATAAATCTCTCGACTTAAGGAGGAAAAGGGCCAGCTAGAGATAGATATCTATCTTAGAAGAGGTGAAATGGACCGAGTCGTTAAAGGAAAAGATTGCTTCAAAGATGACCTCAAAAGCCTAACCAAGGATTATGTGACACTCTGTAAAGCTAACAAGTCCCGACGTATTGGCAAGACATCAGTCGAATAGGAAGCGTAAGTTGTGACTCTCAATTACGAGCTAAATCAGTAAAAGGAGGAAGTTGAAACCCGCAAAGAAAAGTTCACAAGGGCACGTGCTCTTGCTTCCACCTACCAATGAAGGAATCAAAGACTTGAGGCCTAAATGAGAGATGCGAGAGCCACCAGGATTGAAAATAAAGCCCTCACTCATAAAATCTAGGAGTTAGAATAGTCTCTCCAAGTTCATCAAGGTTATATCAATAAACTAACAAGGGCTTTCGAGCAACGCGAATTAAAGTGGCAAACGATAATCGACCAAGCATGTTTGAATTACCAAACGCAACATCAACACTTCACTGAACAAGTTTGGATGGCTCAACAAGAGGTAGACAACATGATTGAAGTAGCTTGGTCTATAAGGTGAGACATAGTACCTGTTAGAGATCGTGAGCAACAACTTTTGGGTTTTCTTGATTGTGTGATTACACAATGTAATTACATTATATACTTTTAGATGTAATCATGTATGAATGATGTTTTTAATGAAGCTATTCCAAGAATCAAATGTCTCTAATGCATATGCACATTTAATTTAACCATTTTTCATTACACTTACATCAATCATTCATTATCATAACTCATCATTGCGTCATAAATGCTCATCAATAAATACATTTTAAATAAAAGTCTAATATGGGAATTTGGGCCAAACAGTGAAAGGGATTTTGAGATTAATTACGAATACGAAACCTAATATCACACACCACTATTATACACAATGCCCTAAGAAAATCGTGGAGAGTGATCATGAAGCTCGTATTGAGTGACTTGAACTAATGGTTAAGGAATCATAAGACCAGATGCTTCGTTAGCAATATGAAATGCAAAATCAAATCACAAAACTTATGTAACTAATAACCACCTCTATGAAAGAAAAAGGGCAAGCAGCATTGCTGAAACAAGGAATGATCCTTCTAATGCTGAAAACCCCCTGCCAATGATCCAGAACCCACCTAAGGGGAAACTAAGCAAGAATAATGGCCCGCTCCTACACCTGCCACTTAGGCTTTGCTAGTCATCTACCTAAATCCCATTGTGGTAGGTTAATTCATTCTTAGTACTCAAGGGGTGAACGTAGGAGTTTCATTGATAGATCCGACAACCTTTGACCATGATGAACTAAAGAAAATCAAAGGTCAAAAGTCCACCATGATTGCGAAAGAAGTGAACAAATTCCAGCTACTGGAAAAACACCTCCAAGATATCGAGGGGAAAGATAGGTTCAGAGCTCTTGATGTGCAATCACTATCTTTGATATCCAACCTTGTTATTCCCTTGAAGTTCAAAGTCCCAAAGTTTGAGAAGTTTAATAGAACCACCAACCCTTCTGTCCATGTCAAATGTACCTGTGAAAGATGGCTGAGTATGAGAAAGATGAAAAACTCCTCATCCATTGCTTCTAGCACAGCCTCACTAGGGCAGTAGCTTGGTGGTATATCAAGCTAGACAATGTGAAAATCCAACCATGGGCTAAATTGGCTAAGTCCTTTCTAAATCAATACTAGCACGTGTCAGATTGGGCACCAAATCAACTTTCCCTAATGAATTTTGAAAAGAGATCCACTAAAAGTTTTAGGCAATACGCCTAAAGGTGGAAAGAAGAAGCAACCCTAGTCTAGCCTCCCCTTACAAAAAAACAGATGACATCACTTTCATTCACATCTTATATGCTCTTTATTATAAGAAGCTCGTAGGGAATGCCATAAAGAAATTCACAGACTTAGTTTTCTCTGAAGAAATAATTGATGTCACCATTAAGAGTGGTAGAATATCTGCCGGGGAAATAGTTGGATCGAGTAAAAAGCCCATTGTTGGTAAGAAGAAGGAAGGAGAGGCCAATGCCATAAATTATGCTGGCTCATCTCAGCCATGATAGCATCAAGCACCCAATGCCATAAATTGATGTCCCGTTCCTACCCCGTCACAATATCCATGCAGCCAATTATCCCATAACCTATAACCCATCATTTGCAATCCTATCAAACCCACCACAAAGTTATTCTCTACAAGTCCACCAAAATTCCCATCAAACAACCAATAATGCACCTAGCAGTCGAGGTCTGAATTAATAAAGGCAACACTTTCATTCCATCCCTATGACTTATAAGGAGCTCTACTTAACTTTGCTCCAAAATCATTTAATGGCTCTAATCTATGTCCTAGAAAAGAAGCCACCATACCCATAATGGTATAACCCTAATGCCCATTGTGAATACCATGTTAAGGCCATAGGGCATGACATCGAGAACTACATATCTTTCAAGCAAAATGTGCAAAATCTAATTAACTTAAATGTTTTGCAATTCGGGATGAGCCAGAGGACCAAATATTGCTGCCAATTGTTTACCAAACCATGCAGAGCTAGCTGCAAACATGATCGACATTATGAACAAATATGAAGTCAAAGTAAGCATAGAGGATGTAAGGATGCCAATGTTCTTAGTCTGGCAAGCATTGATTCAAGTCGGGTTACTTAACATAATAGAAAAATTGGAAGACAATCCTGACAACTTCTATGACTTCCACATAGTTGTAGGTCATAACCTACAAACATGTAAGGAGTTTAGGTCCACAGTTCAAAGAATGATGAATGAAGGCCAAATAGAATTCTATAAGGAAACCACGCTTGCTGCTAAATCTATGAACATGATAGGGGAAAAAACTATATAACCACCTTACAATAGAAATCAACCTCTCATTCTTTATGGTAAGTCAAGTCCCAAGGTTAGTTTTTTGATACCTACACCAAAGTTAGTTATGGAGGTACCTAAACCATCCTTGTATAAGAGCAACAAAGCTATCCCATGAAAATATGAGAATCAAGTAGTGATGATAGAAGAACTAACCTTTGCAACTACTATAATGGAACTGTCAGGACATAGTCACCTAACCCATAATGGTAGGTGTCACACTCCTAGCTCAAGAAAAATAGAAGGTTGATGCATCACCAAGCACTAGTACCACTCAAGCCTAAGCAAAAAATTTTGAGCCTGAAAAAGTCAAAGAAGCAGTAAGTCAAAAAAAAGTTATGGAGTTTCTCAAGTTCATTAAGTATAGTGAATACTGCATTATGGACTAGTTAAGCAAATAACCCGCAAAGATCTATGTGCTATCACTGCTTCTTAATTCAAAGGTTCATCAAAATGCATTATTGAAGGCATTAAACAAAGCATGCATGCCACCGGATGTCTCCGTAGATAAATTGGATCAGCTAGTGAACAACGTCATAGGAGATAATTATATCTCCTTCACTGATGATGAGATCTCACCCAGACGTAGGGGCAGTTGTAAAACTCTGCATATCACTACCCATTACAAGGGACGTATTTTGCCCAAAGTACTCATAGACAATGGGCCAACCCTTAATGTTTGGACTATGACTACATTAAGCAAACTTCCTATTTATCAGTCCAACATCAAGAATAGCCATACTATAGTCTAAGCTTTTGATGGAACATGTCACAGAGTAATTGAAAATATCACAATCCAACTCTAGATAGGCTTATGTACATATAAAGTGGACTTTCAAGTTATGGATATTAATCCTTCTTACAACTGCCTATTAAAAAGGCCATGGATACATTTTGCTTGGGCCATCCTATCCTCTCTCCATCAGAAGCTCAAATTTATGATAGATGACAAAGTAGTCACCATCAGAGCCAAAGAAGAAATGATCGCCATAACTTTCACTAAGGATATCTACATAGAGCCTAATAAAGATGCACCAGATTCATCATTCCAATCTTTTGAGTTTGTTAATGCAACATTTATGGAAGAAAAATTGCCAATAGTTAAACCTTTCTTATCAAAGAGTACCCACTTAGGTTTAAAAATGACCGTTGGCAAAGTTCACGTGTTGAAAAAGGCTTGGCAAGAATCTGCAAGGGATGGCTTGAGCTCCGCAAGTCACCACTCAAGTCAACAAAAGAGGCTTAGGATTAAGGCTAAGGCAAAATAAAAAAGGAAACAAAAAAGGAGGATCCACAACTAGGAGATGGCACGATCATTGGGTCAAAAAGGAAAATCAAAGCTAACAATGCTTCCATCTTTCCATGAGATATTCTATTCGAGTGGATGAATCGATTCAAGCCAACCAGTAGAGCAAAAGGCTAAAGATGTCTTGGTCATCTTAATAAAGCCCCTTACTACCTCGATCTTAAGTATACTGAACCATGGAATTTATGTCTTCCCACCAAGACTTGATTTTGATGATGGGGTCATGATGGAAGCCCTTGCACTTTTCTTGTCCTTTTCATGTAATGTCAAGAAATGAAAACCTACATGCCCTCGCCCAAAGGCAGGTAGGTGTCTTATGTAAGAGGCATTTTATCAAATATTATTGATGAAATGACTTTTGCATATATCATTCCATATTGTATGCCTACATCACTTTTCAATCTCTTTGTCTTAATTACTCTTTTGCCTCCATTCTTATCTGAATCCCTAGGTTATGTGTCTGCCATTTGTAATGTTTATTTCTTTTCCCTTTCAGGTGTCCTAACGAAAATGACATGGATATGTCTGTAGGTCTTTGAAGATCGATTTCAAACTATCAATTTGCACTAATGAAGTTAATCTTGAAGAAGATTTTGAAGAAAGCTCCTCACCACCAGACCTCTTACGATTAGTTAAGCAAAAAGAGAAGTAGATCATGCCCTATAAAGACCCAACGAAAGTAATAAATCTAGGTGCTCAGAAGGATCGAAAAGAGGTTAAAATCAAAACCTCAATAAAGTTGATGACTAAGACCAAGCTGATAAAATTACTTTAGGAATGTCAGGATGTATTCGCTTGGTCATATCAAGACATGCCAGGACTGGACACTGATATAGTGGTCCACAAGCATCCCATCAAGCCCAGATGCAAACTGATTTGGAAAAAGTTAAGGAGGATAAAATCAAAAATACTTCTCAAAATTAAAGAAAAAGTGAAGAAGTAGTTTGATGTGGGGTTTATCGAAGTAGCCAAGTATCCAAAATGGGTTGCCAATATAGTCCTGGTCCTAAAGAAAGATGATAAAGTATGAATGTGCATTGATTACCAGGATCTAAATTGAGCTAGTCCCAAAGATAACTTTTTACTACCTTATATTGACACTATGGTAGACAACATGGCCAAGAATTCTCTTTTCTCCTTCACGGACAGATTTTCAGGCTATAACCAGATTAAGATGGCACACAAAGACATGGAGAAAATAACTTCGGTAACCATGTGGGGGACATTTTGCTACTTTGGACTAAAAAATGTTATGGCAACATATCGACAAGCCATAGTAGCCTATTCCATGACATGATGCATAAAGAAATTGAGTTATACATGGATGACATGATTACTAAGTCAATGAAAGGGTGAGCATGTCATAGACCTTCAAAAGCTTTTTAAATGGCTACAAAAATTTCAACTCAAATTAAATCTTGACAAATATACCTTCGGAGTCTTTTTGAGAAAGCTTCTAGGCTTTATAGTCAGCAAAAAAGGGATTAAAGTTAACCAAGACAAAGTCAAAGCCATTCAAGATATGCCACCACCTCAAACTCAAAAGGAAGTGAAAAGCTTTTTGGGGAGACTAAACTATATTGGTAGATTCATATCCCAACTCACTGACAATTGTGACCTATCTTTAGGTTCTTTCGCAAACAAAATTTAGGAAAATGGAATGAGGCATGTCAAAAAGCCTTTGATAAAGTCAAACATTATCTATCAAGCCTGCCAGTGTTGGTACTACCAGTGCCTAGTCGACCTTTAATTTTTTACTTGGCAGTCTTCGACAAGTCTATGGGTTGTGTATTAGGGTAGCATGATGAGTCAGGAAAGAAGGAACAAGCAATCTACTACTTAAGCAAAAAGTTCATGAAATGGGAGTGCAATTACTCTGCAATCAAAATGTTATGCTGTGCTTTGGTGTAGACAACCAAGAAACTCAAACATTACATGCTATATCACACCACATGGTTGATTGCAAGGCTTGATCCTATCAAGTA
This sequence comes from Adansonia grandidieri, assembly GCA_038382065.1. Taxonomy (NCBI): domain Eukaryota; kingdom Viridiplantae; phylum Streptophyta; class Magnoliopsida; order Malvales; family Malvaceae; genus Adansonia; species Adansonia grandidieri. The sequence goes on along the minus strand of JBBYHK010000017.1, from coordinate 1,095,537 downwards.
TCTATATGAAGTCCCTGCACTATCAAAAAGGTTGGCTAGATGGCAAGTCCTACTTTTTGAATACGACATTGCCCATGTTAGTCAAAAGGCCAAAAGGGTAGAGCGATAGCTAATTTTTTGGCAAGTCGAGCGGTAAATGATTATGAACCCTTAATTTTTGACTTCCCAGATGAAAACCTAATGTGCATTTTTGAAAATGAAAATGCCTCTAACCAATATCAATTCTGGAAGATGTATTTTAATGGAGCATTAAATGCTCTAAGACATGGAATTGGGGCAATATTTATGTCATCCGATGGGAGTCATTATCCATTCACAGTAAGGCTAAGCTACAACTTCACAGATAATATTGTAGAATATGAAGCTTGTGTCATGGGGCTTCAAGCAGTCATTGAGAGAAACGTCAAGACATTACAGTTATTTGGTGATTCAGCCCTAGTCATCTACTAATTGAAAGGGAATGGCAAACTCGCGATGCCAAGCTGATGCAATATAGGAAGCTGATAGTGGAACCCAAGAAAGAATTTGATGATATCAGTTTTTGACACTTACAAGAGAAGTGAACCAAATAGCTAATGCTTTGGCTACTTTGTCATCCCTGTTTAAAATCAGCCAAGAGTAAGACATTGCTCCCATCCAAATGAGCTTCTACACAACTCCGGTTCATTGTCATAGTATCAAAAAAGAGAAAGATGGCCTACCATGGCACTATGACATCTTTTATTACATCAAGGATCAACAATATCCCAAATATGCAATCGAGACTGATAAAAAGACTATCAGAAGGCTGGCTATGGGATTTGTTCTCGATGGAAAAATCTTGCACAAAAGGAGTCATGATCAAGTATTGCTTAAATGCGTCTACACTCTTGAAGCTAAAAGTATCTTAGAAGAAGTTCATGAAGGGATTTATGGCACATATGCTAATGGACATTGGATGGCCAAGCAAATCATGAGAGCAGGTTATTACTGGTTGACCCTTGAGAAAGACTACATCAATTACGCCCAAATATTCCATAAGTGTCAAAACTATGCAAACAAAATCAAAGTCCTTCCAGAGTCACTTCACGTTATGATAGCCCTATGGCCCTTCTCCATGTGGGGCATGGATGTGATCGAGCCATCACCCCTAAAGCTTCCAATGGGCATCATTTTATCTCAGTAGAAATTGACTATTTCACCAAATGGGTAGAGGCTACCTCATATGCTAATGCCAGTAGATCGACGTTTGCAAGTTTTTCAATTGGGACATTATCTGTAGACATAGCCACCCAAACTAAATCATCACAGACAATGCAAGCAACTTAAACAATAAAATGATGCAAGCAGTTTACTTACAGTTTAAGATCTAGCATCATAATTTTGTCCCTTATCGCCCAAAGATGAATGGGGTAGTTGAGGCAGCCAACAAAAACATTAAAAGAATAGTTAAGAAAATGGCTGAGACTTACAAAGACTGGCATGAGAAGCTATTCTTTGTACTTCATGCCTATTGGACCTCAATTCACACTTCCACAGGCAATACCCCATTTTTCCTTATCTACGGGATAGAAGCTATATTGCCTATCAAAGTTGAATCCCTTCTTTCAGAGTCTTGATGGAAACCAAACTTGAAGAGGCTAAATGGTCAAAAGTAGATATGACCAATTCAACCTTATCGACAAAAAATGCATGAAAGCCATTTTCCATTGTTAAATGTATCAAAAATAAATGATCCAAGCCATGACAAAAAGATGTGCCCACAATAATTTCACGCAGGCAAATTGGTATTGAAGAAGATCCTTCTAATTCATAAAGATGAATAGGGCAAGTGGACCCCTTATTGGGAAAGACTGTATATCATGAAGCAAGCCTTATCCGGAGGGGCCCTAATCTTGTCAAAAATATACGACAATGCATTACCCAACCTAGTCAACTTAGATTCTATCAACAAATATTACATGTAGAGGCTGAAAACCTGAAAAAACATCCTTCAAAGAAAAAAGAGAAAACAAAAACAACAAAAAAAACAAAAAAAAAAGGAAAACAAAAAAAGGGTCCAGATGAAAATCTGAAAAAGGCATCTGGGCAACCAACCCACCTATAGTTGAAACCCATAAGGGTGACTTGAGAAGATCAATTTTGATGGGGCAAAAACTGAAATCAGTAATAGAACAAAGTGAAGCAATCCTAGAGATCTTTCAAAGATCAGCTCATACTAGTCACATTCATTGTTTGAGAAAAATCCTAGAAAGCACCTAAAGAACATTCATGTCGTAATCATTAGAGGCATCTTTTGCCCAAAAGATCATACTTTTTACCACTGAATCACTTGTTTGTCAAATAGAATACCAAGTTGTATCTCTTTGTTGTCATGAATAAATATTACCTTGTTCATTTTAACCCCTGTATAATTCATATTGCACTTTTCATTTAACTGATAATGTTTAATAATCAACTGAAATATGCATCAGGACATCTTGATATTACATCAAAAAGAAAAGAAAAGCATAGGGAACTCTGCTCATGCCCTGATTATCAAGATCATGCACTTTTTGTGTCTAAACACTTGCTCGGCCTGGCCATACACTAAACCATTTCTTGTTTTCACAAGTCATATCTTAAGAAAAAAACCATTTTAAGCTAACCAAAAATTAACCCATGCGTTCTATTAGAATCTTATCAAAACCAAAGACATCAACCTAATCAGTCAAATAGTCTCCAAATTGTTGACAATGCCTTCCAATTATCAGAAAAATGATTGAGCCTTCTGATCAGGTGATGCAATAATCCAAATTCTTGAGAATAGATTTTTTTTTGTCGTATCCCAGTGGAGCCAATACAACCTACAATCCCTAGCAAGATTAGGAAAATTTTCATCCATAGTTGCAACAAAGATGAATTGCCATCCCTATGAGAGTCTGAATGACATGCAAGAAAAATTATGGCTATCTCCCATATTAGACTTCACAACATGCATTTATATTACCACCACATCATGATTTTTGTAATGTTACTTCAAGCCAAGTTCACCAAACCTTTAAGAAGTCCCTGGTAAGAACTCTAAGCTTCATAAACAAAGCATTAGTCAAGAGGCACTTATTAAGAAACCTTCTTAAGCCTACATGAGCTAGTGCCAACAAACTTGTTTGAAATAACTGAATGCCAACCATACCCACATAAAGCCTACAAGTCAGTGGCACTCTTTTCAAAGCCCACAAGTCAGTGGCACCTTTCTAAAAGCCCATAAGTCAATGGCACCCTTTTTAAAGCCTATAAATTAGTGGCACTTTTTCAAAGCCCATAAGTTAGTGGCACCTTTTTCAAAGCCCACAAGTTAGTGGCACCCTTTTCGAAGCCCATAAGTCAGTGGCACCTTTTTAAAGCCCATAAGTAAGTGGTAGCTCTTTAAAGCTTATAAGTCAATGGCACCTCTTCAAAGCCCACATGTCAGTGGCACATTTTCAAAGCCCACACAAGCTGGTGGCACCCAAGTCCAAGTCACAGCCCATACAACCTAGTGGCACCCAAGTGTAAGTTAAAGCCCACATAAGCTAGTGATAAATAAATCAAAGCCTATACGAGCTGGTGGCATCCAAGTTTAAGTCAAAGTTCGTATAAGCCGATGGCACCCACATAAAAAATCCATGTTACTCTGCACCTACCTAAGGGGATCGAACCTTAAAAAACCTAACACCCTAATAAGGAGGGCAAACCTTAAAAATTCACTTAAACCTCTATTAGGATCACTACTAGTACACTACAATTATCACAACAAAGTATTAATTACAATTTATTTCTTTACAGGTGTTCTGGGAAGCGTCATTCCACCTCAGATAAAATAGTTTCTATTTGTCTTTACCCTATTCCTGATTATCAGTAACTTCAAAGAAGGGCAGTTGTAGACACCTTATTTTGTCTAGGCTAATGTTTTTAGCAACTTAGGGCATGGATGTGAGAGAGGGCGATGACACTGGATGAAGTGTCACCTAGCAAAAAAAGTATTTTTGAGGAGGTCAAGAAGGCCTATGGGTCATATCAAAGATCAATGCAAAGATGTGGCATCAAAGGATATAGTTCAAGGTGTCCGGGGATAAAAGATATGAGAAAATTCATAATTTTGGTTGAATATATCAATACATGGTTCTCATGTATAGATACAATGCTCCAACGATCCAAAAATTTGAAATGTCTCCCTTTGTATCGATACAACACGTAAATGTATCGATACATAAGCTTATGTATTGATACAGTAGCTCATGTATTAATACTAAGCCATGCCAATACCAAAATGTGCATTCTATAAAGAAATGTATTGATACATATCCATATGTATCGATACAATGAAGTATTGAATCGACATAATAGTTCATAGTATTGATACAATGATCATTGTATCGATACAATGTTCATTGTATCATAAACTCAAGGTTTTTGGACCAAATGTATTGATACATTCTGCAATGTATTGATACATACAAGCTATTTTCCACAGTCCGAGAATTTTTGACTCGTCCACCATTGACCCAAAACTCAATTTTAACTTGTTTTTTTGCATCAGATTAAAACCCATATTAGATTATGAATTTAGACTTCTGAATTAATCAAAACATTTTTTAAGTCTAAATTAGATCGAAAAGGTCAATGTCACATGATCACCCTACTCCTCCCTAGTTTGTGACAAAAATTACCATCAGCCACCCTATTTGCTGGAAAATCATTTTAGCATTTAAACAAGCCACCCTATGTCCATCATATTGGCTGTAAGTTGCTCCCTATAGCCACTCTATAGCCATCAAGCTGACATCTCTTTATCCCCTTTGAAAAATGACCAAAAACACCTTTAATTTGGCTCTAAAATGCTGGTATAAATAGACCATTTATATCTCAGCTGAGATTTTAGGGAGATTTTAGCTTATTTTCAGCTTCCAAAACATATTCACACATCAAGAAAACCAAATCCTGTAGCTCTTCACTTAGCACCCAAAAATAACCTTAAAACACTCACTCTCAACCATTACACATTTTGAAAATCACCCTTATCCATACCAAAACCAAAACCAAAACCTCATTATGTCTCTCTTTTTCTTGCTTATTAACAACAAAGAAAGGATGAAAATTCAAGCCATCTCTACTGCTCCAACTATTTAGCCAAAAATTGAAGTTTTGTTGGTATAACTTTCTACTTTATCACTTTTATTTTTTGTTTTTCAGCATCTTCATCATTTTAGTGAGATCTCCATGTTTCCATCACCCTCTTAGGATTCTCATGCATTCTTATGGCTTTTGGTTATGGTAGGTTAGGATTTGGATGCCTTAATGCCCCTTTTATGTGCAAAATATCTTATTTCATCCTCATTATTTTGATAGCTCTTGCTCATGCATTTTATGGCATATCCATGCATCTTGTTATGATTAATCCATGTATGAATCCTTAGCCTAACATATCTCAAGCATATTATATATTAGCTTACATCTTATCATGAATCATTATCATTTTCAGTATCCATAATGTTTTATTCTCAAACTGCATAACACTTTCATTGTCTAGACTATTGGTAAAGTTAGCATCCCTATTCATGTTATGTGCCATCCCCCTTTACGTTTGTTGTCTTCTCCTTGTCAAAGTGCATGTTTGATGTCCATAAGAAAAATTAATTTTCAAAACCTCACTAAGCCAAGCATGTTAACCTCAATGAATGATGATTAGCATGGACTTAACATTTTCCTTAAAGTTAGCAAAAAAATCTTAGGGAAAATTAAGTTTTCCAAATCTGGAATCTTGATTAAACGAGCTCAAAGCTTGTGATTTTCCAATGAAAATGCCTTGCACTTGTTCCCTAAAAGTTCGTGCTTTGTTTTTTATTTAAAATCTTGAGTGGTATGATCAACGGGCTATTTCATCATCCCAAATTACTCTGGGGCTGTGCAAATGTGTTTGCAATGCCATGCCACTCTTTCCCTTCAGTCATCGATGACTCAAGTTTGGACCTATAAACATAGAGAAAATAAGAAATATCCTCTACTTTGCTTTGTCCCCTGTTGGCAGCATCACTAGTACAAATTGGAAAATCACTTCAAAACCCCAAACGATTTTTTATGAATTTTATAATATTTTTCTTTGAAAGTGTGCCAAAATATATTTAAAATAAGCTCTTGTTCACCCTGGATCAATCTGAATGAAAGAGTTATGATTTTTCAAACCTAGACTGTCTGGAATCCCTAGAGTTAACAAAGTGCATTTTAGTTGGGCCCCTTAGGCCCATTAAATGATTTTTTCAAATCTATCCAATATTTTTCCTAAAATTGAAATTCCCTTATTGGAAAGGTATTATTTTGTAATTTTTTGATACCAAACGAGTCCAAAATGATTTTTTTGAATTTTGATGCACCATTTTCCTCGCATGCTCTGTTAGTAGCATAATTGACCAAAATTTAAAAATTTATTTCCCCGAAAAGTGATTTTTTGGGACATTAGGAATATTTTTAGATTGACCTTCCTCAAGTTACCTTTTTTGACAATATCTTGTCCATCCTTTAAAGCCTTTAAATCAATCCAAAATAAATTTGGAAAGTGGGATTGTGCGATGTTGTCCCCTATTCTTGGTCATGGTCAAAATTAAGTTGTTTTCCTGAATTTCATCTTAAGACATTCGAATATCTCTATATCACCCTGATTAGACTCAAGAACATGCTTTGACCTCCCACCAGCTCATATCAAGGCACAGATATATTTTACATCTTTACCGTCCTCATTCACAATAATTTCTTTTACCAAAAGTTGCCAAAATGCTCACTCATTTTCTAAATCACAAAGTTTTGTCAACTTAAGTTTTTTAACTTAACTTTTTTAAAGAGTGTTAGATAATGTCATTTTTGGGGATACTTTAACCCCGACCTTTCGAAGGGATATTCCAAGCCCCACTTTCCAAAATTGCCAAGATTTAAAAATCTTCATTTGTCAAAATTATTCGTTATTTATGGGGATACTCCAACCCTATCTTTCAACTATAATTAAATTTTTCTCCTTCTTGGACTTCCAAGAATGTGTCAAGAAAACCTTGTTCAATCAAGGAGCCCAGATGTATCTTGAAAAATGTAAATTCGGTTATTCCTAGATAATCAATGCCAATTGCGAGATAAATTCCAATAGTCCATCTCTTCCTTTGATCTTTACATTGAATGGTCCATGTTATGTTACTTCATTCATTGTCGTACTAACATGATTTCTTCATGATGATTATTTGCGTGCATATTTCAAAACATTTTAAGTAAAACTAAAGGTGATATTCTACGTGGGTATCTCTCCAGTGCCCAAAGTAGAATATTCCATTTTTCAAAAGTAAAATCCAGAGGTCATTTTTATTGAAAATTTCTATATTCCCTATCTATTAGAGACATATATGAGATTAAATCTTTTCATCAAAACTTGGATTTGTATTTCTATAAAATTCATGCATTAAAAATGGGTTATATTAAAATAGTAACAAGTTAAGATCGAAAGAATCAAAATTGAGATAAGATATAACTAGTAAGGTAGGGATTTTGGGCGTCGCGAATAGGTTTATGCCTTATCATGCGTAATCAACTCCCAAACCTAAATGGCAAATCTTTGCACTATGTAGACCATAGAATCGATGTTTCAAGTTTAATAACTCAAAACATAGGTTTCAATAGGCATTCGATCATGCCCAGCCCAAAATGATCAGCGGTGACTCCAAGCATTGGCTATTTCGTGATGGTCATTCAAAAACAATAAGATGAGTGATTCATCATATGGTCCCCTCCACTGTATCACAAGTTGAGA
>JBBYHK010000017.1:927392-1034021 GCA_038382065.1 Adansonia grandidieri | reverse complement strand
CCGCGACCCAACCCAACCCATGAGCAAGTTTAATTATATTTAAAATATAAATTATGTTTTTAATATTTAATTAAATTGCTCCCTGTGTTAATTTTTACACACCACGAATCACACGTGCTTTGCTGCCAAAACGGTCATAAACAAGAAAAGTAAAAATACAATCTTTGTCAGACTGAAGGGACCCTTTTCACTGTTTACCGTTGAAAAATTATTTCGTACCATTAACAAATATACGGATCTTCCATCTCCTTCTAAATCTAATCTTCTTCTTCAGTTCCTAAACTACCCAGATCCAGTCCATGAAATTAGTGACCGCAGTAATATTTAAAAAAAAAAAAAATCTAAATCATTGCAAGAAGCTTTTATTCTCAATATTAACCCCTTGACGGTTTGGGGGGGGGGGGGAAGTTCTGGAGGTCGATATGCATGATGCAACTGCTATGACGGTGGTATTAAATTTATACTATTATTATTAGCATTTTTGTAAATTCTGTTTGTTAGTTACATAATAATTAAATTTGATGACTTATTGGAAATGGAAGCAATAAATAGATACATACACTGCAAATTTTGGTATGTTTCTATAGTGCACTAAGCGGTTGATATTTGAATGCAAATTAATTGTTTTAACGAATTTAAGGCTTAATCTAATTAATATATTTTTTATAAAAAAAATTCAAAAATAAAATGATGGTTACCAATACTTTTAATTGTTGCTTTATGTTATGAATCTAATAAAACTCTCTAAATAGGGAAGTGAGTGAAACATAGTGTCATGCATATATCAGTCTTAAATGATTTTGCTTTGTAACGGTGATATTTTACTCTCCAACAGACAGCATTTAAAAGAAAAAAATTGCTGAGAAAAATAGTCTGATCTTGACATTTTCTTTTTCTTTCTTCTTATATATATATATATATATTAGATATATTATAGAAAAAATGAAAAGAGAAATTCCAAGGCTTAGGCTGTTGGTATGATCTTGACTCATTGTACCATCTTTAATTTGATGTGTTTGTAGACGTCCATCAGGTCCATTATGTCTCAACCATACCTGTCTATACCGTGTTACGATCTAATTTGGTTGATAAATCTATTTAATATGAATTGAGTATTAAATAAAATTTTTAATATTTTAAATTGATCTTACTAAATTAAAAATACTATTTATGATAATTTTAAAAAAAATTTAAATAATAATAAAAATAAAATTTTTAATATTTTATATTATTTAAATAGTAAAATAGATCTTAAGATAAAAAATTTTTGGAACCATCAATTAATTCGACTCATAAATAGATACAATATCAACCATTTGATTATCAATTTGATAAGTAAAAAAAAAAAATTTGCTTTCAACAAAAATGTTATTTTCATGCCTTAATTATGGCATTATTGAGGTTTAAATGAATGTTGAAACTCTGCACCCCTCTCCAAAATCAACTTAAATCAAAGAAAAAAATAGTAATAACCACAGATATGATGAAATTATTTACAATATAAATACATACATACATGTAATACTTGATTGTAACTTTTATTTATTCAATTTTTACATGCTTGAACAGCATTATTTTATAAACAAAGAAATTCGGTTAATTATAAATTCTACTAATTAAAATTACAATTAAAATTTAGTTCATTGATATTTCAACACTACAATTTAATATATATATATGTATTTGATATACTAATACTGTATAAATTTATACTCTATCAATAAATAAGAAAATACAATTTTATTAAAAATTTTTAAAAATAAATATAATTAATTTTTATTTATAATAAATTGATATTATTTTATTTATTGATAATGTATAAATATATACATTATTAATACATTAAATATAAACTATATAATTATTATTATTATGATATTAATACTTATGTTATTTGCAGTTACTCTAAGCAATTTTTTTTTTGATAATGACTTTATGCATACTTGAATCAACGATTCAATGACCTTGGATTATTGAACTTTAGAAAATAATTTTTAAAGGTAGAAGTGTTCCAGGGTTTCATGTTTTTCTCAACTTTGGCGGTAGGCATCGCCTTCAAAACCAGAAAAAATAAATAAATAAAAAAGGTGGACGAATCAATAATAATCCAACGCCGGAATGATTAAAGTTTTGGTGACAAATGTCAAATGATGATAATAAATTTCATCAAATTGACTTAGAGATAATCTATCTATTTAACCAATATTTTTTTCCTTTTTCTTTTAATTTTTAACTGTAGGAAATAATTCATTAAAATCAGAAAAAGAAAATATAAAAACACTATAGAAGATTATAAAGTAGGATGAAAATGGACGGTTGATGAATTGGTTTCTGTTTGCTATATTGCGACAGGTATATAGTCTCACTGTTATCAATTTTGTTCCCTTTTAGAAGTCACTATAAACTACAAAGAAACATTAACTTATCTTAAATCATATTTATTTGTTTATGTCATACCCATGAATGAAAAAAAATTTAAGTAAAAAAATACTGTATATTCTAGCAGTTTTTTTAATGTAATGATAGTTTTCTAAGGAGTGATACATATATATATATTAAGATAATAATAGTTGTTTTTTAAGTGGAAATATTTTCAAGAGAGTTATAGGTTTTTTTTATAAATATATTATATAACAAATTAAAAAACATAAATACTCTCTATTGTTATTATTTAATTTATAAAATATTTGGTATTGCTGTTTATATATATAGATAGATATATAAGTATTTTATTGTAGAAAAATTATCTTGAATTTTAGAAATGAGATTAATAAGTAATAAATATATTTGGAATATATAAAAAAATTTATTAAAAAATAAAATATGTGGTAATCTAATAACTTCATTCAAGAAATTAAAAAGTTCACAGTTATTGCCGGTACATGAAAATTAAACTTTTTAGTATAATTATTTATCTATGCTAAAAATAAAGCTTCTCATTGCTTAAAGGTAGCAATTTAGTTAAAAAAATTCTCAAAGCATATTTAAATAAATTATAATAATTAAGAGATGTTAATATTTTTTAAAATTTTAAAATTTATAAAATTATCTATTTTTATATTGAAAATTTACTTAAAATACTACATATTTATTATAAAAAATAGCTATTTTACTAAAAAATTCTTCCACATAATTGATATGCAATTTCTAATAAATTATATGTCAAAATTTTCATATGATTAAAAAAAAAAATCTCTTGAGGGAGCTTTTAGAAATTCTTATATTAAATAGATGCAAAGCCTGCAGGTAGTCTCATGTTGACCAACTTTTCTTCCAAAAAATTCTATACCAACGATGATCACATTAACTAAAATTATTACTACTTCAATTAAATATTATAATATAATTATAATTATAGAAAAAAAATCCAAAAAGTCTGATTGACGTTCTCTCAATTGAGTAAATAGTTCCTCCCCCCCCCCCCCAATCTTCTCAAAATATAAAGCCAAGAAAAGGGAGGAAAGGGATGTCAAAGGCAATTAAAATATTTATAGTGAAAAAATTGGAGGAAAGGAAAAATCTACAATCCAATTGCCTTTTATTTTCTAGGCCTCCTTTGCTAGCTTTGCCTTTATTAATTTTTCAAATATTTAATTTTCTTTCCAGCAAAGAACGTCTTGTCAACCAACCAAAGCCACGAAGTCGGTTTGCCGGGTTCCAGATTAAGCTTTACCAGTTATCTCCTCTTCTCCTTAACAGTTCAACCTTCGTCAGTTTATCTCTTGTGGTTTTTTTTTTCCGGAATTTTTTCCGGATTTATTTTTCATTTCTTGGTACCACTTTATTGATCTTCTCTTTAGCATGTCCAAGTCTTGTTTCAATTTCACTTCAAGATCCCTTGACATGAAACTGCAAAGAATTTCACTAGTTTCCCGTTAATCCAAAGTTGAAAGTCTACTTCGATTTGATATGAAATATGGAAAACTTTTTGCATCAGTAGGTGTCTAGTTATAGTCTTTAGGGTTTCTATTCTCTTGCACCACTTCTTCCTTTAGGGTTTTTACGTTTTCTTTTTCTTTGCTTTCTAGCTAGAGAATTTTATTTTGCTTGTTTGGCTCAGCTTGATTTGTTGAAAAAAGAAAAAAAAAAATTAATGGAAGAATACAATCAGATAAACGAGAATAGTACTCCTAGGGGAAATTTCTTGTATGCATCTCCAGTTCTTCCACCAAATTCTTCTCCGTATGGGAGAGCAAGTAGCGCCTCGAACGTGAGTAATCAGCAGACCCAGATACCTTTAACCTCTTTTCATCTTCAATCAAGTGAGCGCTACCAATCTGAGGCACACCCACTCGTGAAAACTGAAGCTAGCACCTCGCAACATGGCCAAAAATTTCACTACCCTTTGTTGAGAGGACATCAAGGAATTCATCACCAACAAGAAGGGAACGAAAGCCCCAGTGAAATAGATGCTATCAAAGCCAAGATCATTGCTCATCCTCAGTACTCGAATCTCCTGGAAGCTTACATGGATTGCCAAAAGGTAAGTCACCCAACGAAGTATATTTGATGAAAGACAAAAACTTCCTTCAAACTCAAGAGAATTCAATTAATTCAGTGACCCTTTCTCTCTCTTCTCAATCTTTCATGATATTGTTATTTAGGTAGGAGCTCCGCCCGAAGTAGTAGCACGGCTAGCAGCTGTTCGACAAGAGTTTGAGGCTAGGCAGCGATCTTCAGTGACATCAAGAGACAACTCAAAGGACCCGGAACTTGATCAGTTTATGGTGATTTTGTTTCTCTTTTAACCCTACTAAAAAATTTTGGTCCTGTGTTTCTCAAGAACCTTCTTCTCTTTGGTTTCTGATCACTTTGGGGGTTTAATGACGACTCCTTGTTCCGTTCAATATTTTTTCTCTGACTCTAAAATTGTGGATCCACAAACCCAGGAAGCTTACTATGATATGTTGGTGAAGTATCGAGAGGAACTAACGAGGCCCATACAAGAAGCATGGGATTTCATGCGGAGGATCGAAGCTCAACTAAACATGCTCGGCAATGGTACCGTGCGGATCTTTAATTCTGGTACTTTTTTTTTCTTTTCTTTCCGTTTTCAGCATGCTTTTGTATACATTGCTACCACACTTCATGAAGATGATGATGCTCTTGGGGCTTTTCTTTCCTTTGCCTAACGCCTAGGCTGGAAATTATGTAGACGTTTGCACTTTGCAGAGATAGGATTAACTATGCCGTTTTGTACTGTCACCGTAAAAACCTGATAGTCTGATTAGCTTGGCCTCCTTTGGAAATTGTAGACCTGAGCCTATATCTCTCTCATTCATTCATTTGCCATTGATTCTCCTCTTTCCCAGTAAATTTTTTTTTGTTTAAAAAAGATAACTTTGACCCAATTCACGTCTTCCAATAATGAAGGAAAAAAAACCACAAAAAATAGATCCATGTAAACGGAGAAGAAGACCCAACAGTGAAGATAATGGCTGCGGTACTATGTATATGTATAACTTATTTAGCTTGGCAAAACCCTAGCTAATCACGAATCTATATTAATAAATTGTTTGCGATGTCCTAACAATTCTATCTGTATTTGAAATAACAAAGACAAAATGCACTTGGGCTTATGCTATTGCCGGTTATAAACATAAAAATCACACGTTGGGGCTTTACTCAAATGGGGGTTTACCTTTTCAACGATGTCTGACAAAGCCATTCCTTATTATTTTAGGGTTTGTTTTGCTTTCCTTCCCAAAACTGGATACTGTATTCTATTTAGTTCTGCTAAGTCTGATTCTTATTTCTGTGGGTTTTTGTACTTAAACATATACCTCGAGCAATGAACGGTATCTTTATTGCCGTCTTTTCCCGAGTTTTTCTTCGTTTAAAGCAGTAGTTTGCCTAGTATTTTTTTTTCCGAGAAAACGAAATTTATAATAGGAAAATTGGAAAAACATCGGATGCTGTTCGAGTCAGTGCTACCATGTATCCTGTACGGAATTGGCAGAAATTATTGTATTTCTGTATTGGTTTTCTTTCTTCGTTTTGGACTTTGTCAGTCTTTTTTTTCCTTTTTTTTTTTTTGGTAAGTTTTTAAGCTGCCCAAACTGTGTAGATGGAATATTTACCGAATCAGCTTCGTTACTAGTTTCTGGGGTGAAACTTAAGTAGAATTTTCTTTTTAGCTTTTGTTTGGGGAAGTGTGGGAGGATTCTGATTTCTGGGGAAGCATACCCGAGCCATTTTAAGCATGTTTCACTCGAATGCTTCAAAGCAACTGATTTTGGTGAGAGAAAATTCCACCGAGGATGGCGCACAAGAGGTCTCCATTTATGGTAAAATTCGTCAATGAACTATGATTATATGCTTAAGTATTGGCAGTTGCCTGAGGATTGTTTTTGAATTGTTGATCATTAAATATGCTTATGAATTTGTGCCGAATTTGGATGGATATCCTTGCTTTTAGCCCTGGATAATTGCTATTAATTTATGGCCTTTCTGTCATACATTCCCAATGCATATTTTCTTAGCTAATACAATATTATTTGTGCTGCATTTGAATGGATAAGGGCCTTGTTTTATATCTGGATGTTCATGGTCGTTCTGCCATACATTTCAAATACATATGTTTTTGGCTAATCTTTATCATGAAAATTGCAAATCTTTTGGTAAGTTAGACCTTTGCCTAGTAGAAATTGTTGACTCGTTGTTGGCCCACCTTGGGTAACCTGAAAATATCAAAACCTTGAATGCACCACGGACTGGAAATTGCTGTCAAATTCTCAAATATCTGCAAGATAGATTTCAACCTCTTGACACCCTTGATTTTGGGAATTTGTGTTTGGATGCGGATGATGTTATTAAAACTTATATGGTTTTGAGCGAGTTATATGTGAAGTCGGTAGAGCAAAGATGTTTGTGAATCTTTGCAGGTATCATTCAGCAGCATAAATGATTCATGTTGATTCAAGTTGAGAGCATTAACAGCTAATGCACTATACTTCTTCAATCATCAGCATCCTGCTTTCTAATTATTTTAGTGATTCCATGTCTTCATGCTATAGAATTTAGAAATTTGATGCGAATACAATCTTTATGCGTCCATACGAATGGAAAAGCATAGATTTAACGGTTTACTGCCACGATCATATTATTATAATTTATCATTTTTTTCTAAATTTTATTTTTCTATGTAGGACCCTCCTGCATTCTTATTGAATCAGTCATAAGTTTTCTCTTTTATCTAAGGTAAAGATGTAAAATGAAGGTTGTCTCTTCCCACTAAAGTAATTAGAATGGTGTGTTATTCTACTTATAAGGCCGTAAAGAAGGTGGAATGACTAGTTGAGTGGTTCCTTCATTTTTGCTGCCTCTTGATGGGGATGACCCAAGTTCTGGCTTAAGCCATTCAATCATAAAGCACTAAATTTATTTGATTTTTGTTGGTTTACTTTTCTTTTGCTAATGGGAACATCAATGCATGCTTACAATGTTGAGATTACCTTGTAATCTTCAAGAATGTGGCGGCCTTGGAGGAAAGTTGTGAGTTGGTGAATTCAATATGGTCTAGCTCTTTCTCTTAACACCACTCATAAACCTTCCTCTCTTTCGTCTCTTAGCCAATATCAGATGGTTCTTTTATTAAGTTCACTGTTATAACTATCTTGGACACAGTCTCACCTAACACTATGAGTTTAGTGAGTTATATTCTTTTTTGTTCAACTTTCGCTAAATTGAATAGGCACTGCATTCATTCTCCTTTAAATTCATTCTGCTATCCAATGGTCCGTGTAACTTATCTATTTGTGGCTTCTTTTGTGTAAATTGAGCAAATGTTGATTTACATGTTCCATCTCTGTAGTTGCTGTCTTTGCCCGAAGGGCTGTTTGAATTGGTCGCTATCCTTGTCCAAAAGATCGAGGAAAATGAAGTAAAAGTAACCGTGAATTATTAACTGGTGGAATTTATTAATAGTAATAGTTTTAGACTTCTTTGTTCAAATTTGAATGATGATGACAAGTTGATTTGGGTTTGAATTTTCATTTGCTTTCTTAAATATTATATTTCAAAAGTATATATTGCACTGATTATGTGAATACGATGATGCTTGTGAAGAAAGTTATAATTGACAGAGAATATTGTTGTGAAAATTCCGAGCACAGCATATTTGGTCTATTAACTGCCTATTTTTAAGTCGGTGAACTTACCTATTAAAGATTGAACAGATGAGAAGTGTGAAGGTGCTGGTTCATCTGACGAGGATCAAGACAATAGTGGTGGAGAAACCGAACTACCTGAAATTGATCCACGTGCTGAAGATCGAGAACTGAAGAACCACTTATTGAGAAAATATAGTGGTTACTTGAGTAGTCTCAAGCAAGAACTCTCCAAGAAGAAGAAGAAAGGGAAACTACCCAAAGAAGCTAGACAGAAATTGCTTAGTTGGTGGGAGTTACACTACAAATGGCCATACCCTTCAGTATGCATCTTTTTATCCTCTTTAAGCTAAATTCTGGTCTCTCTACTACTTGCTATAAGTTGTTATTCTACTAGAAATACCACTTGCTTCACAATGCTATTCCTACAGGAGACAGAGAAGGTGGCCTTGGCTGAATCAACTGGTTTAGACCAGAAACAAATCAATAATTGGTTCATAAATCAAAGGAAGCGTCACTGGAAACCTTCTGAGGACATGCAATTCATGGTGATGGATGGTCTGCATCCACAGAATGCAGCTCTATATATGGATGGTCACTACATGGGTGATGGTCCTTACTGTTTGGGGCCATGAATGCGTGCAGTACACCATATAGATTACCTGCCTCTGCAGGAATATATTTATGCATATCTGTGAGTGTTTGTTTAGTTACATTGCAGTCATAGTATATGATATCTATTAGTCATCCAATGTTCTCCTTTCTTTTAATAGAAGCGATCCCCAAGAACATAATCTTAGCGTCTTTGAATAACAAACATCCTTATAATTTTGTGCATGCCTACTCATTGGTGATGATCATTGAGGATGGGGATTTTAGTCTTTGTCGTTTTGCCAGTTGCACGGATTCAGGATGTTTGCATTTGTTTCTCGTGTTAGAAAGTATGCTGATGCGCGTTGTAACATTATTGCTATCTGAAAGTGAAGGGTATTTAAGGAGCTACTGCTGCAAGAGAGATGTAATTGTGTAATCTAATATTACACGTCTGTAAGGGGCAGTACCACCTGTTTTAAGTGTATATAGTGAGAGAGCAAGTACGTATCAGTTAATGAAGTTGTAATACTTTTGAGATCTTCTATCATGAATATTCAGTTCATGTAGCGTGGCCATCTTGAATCATTGATATCTTAGAACTTAAACTTGTTGGATGGTTATAATCCTTGGTGACTGAAAGTGTATATTTACTTTTATGTATGGTCTTATCGTTCTCCCCTTTTTTCCATGTATATATATATATATAAAACCGGTTGCCTTGTGCCTTTTTTACTTTCTTCCAGTCATAACATGCTGTGAAATTTGTATATTTATATTATATTTATATATTTTATTTTGTCATCTGTCTTTAAGTTTTTTATATTTATATTAAGTTTGATATATTTATAATTTGTATTATATAGATATTGTGAATATATTCATGATTTTATTAATATATTGTTATAATTGTGAATATATTTGTGAATATTTATACATTTATTGTTTTTGTATCATGTTTTATTTATTTATTTACGTATTATATTTACGTAATTATGTTAAATATTGTTAAGTTTAAATGGCATTTTTGAAATTGAAAAGAGTTTCAACTTTCAAGCATGGTAGTTGCTATTGGTGCTTGTAGAATTGATCACTGTTTGTTTCTAAGTATATGATTTGATAGTGATCGTGGCGATAGTGATCGTGGCAACAAGTTGGTAATGGGCTAAAGAGACGAGTCGTCTAGTCAGTGTAACATAATATCCCTTATAGGGTTCCATTAGATGGATGATGAGTCAAGGCACGGACTCTCTCTCAAGCAGATGCTCAGCGTGCCCTGTGGGGGTTGTCCTGTCGTCTCTGCTCTTCATGTGGGAGTGGATGACCCAGAAGTGAAGTACTGACCCGCCGCTCCCGAAACTCGACAATGTCCAATGTTATGTCCCCGGTCCCCGGTCCTCGGCCCCCGCATCATGTCGTTTCTCATGGGTACTTATGTTATCTATATTTGAATTCTCGTAAGAGGAGGATTCAAATGTCGACACTTAACATGCTTAATAGATACCATGGTATTTGATCCATCGGTTATTTTTTAATAGAGCAGTTTGTCGGTGCTCGCGTAGCGAAAAGCTTTGGCCTTTGCGCTTCCTGCCTTTCTTTTTTTCTTCTCGTAATTATTATGTATTTCGGCAGTTTCAAATCCAGAAGGCCTGAAACTTGAGCTCATTATATGTCTAAGACTAACCCCAAGTTCAGCGCATTTTTTATGGCTCTCGGGAATCTCTCGGGACCCATATTTGACCAAACAGGGAAACGAACGATGATGATCTCAATGTAGTTGTCGCAATCGATTACATAAGACGGATTATTTTCTACAGTTATAAAAAAGAAAAAAAAAAAAAAAGGGGGCAGGAGAGAAGAGGAGGAACAAAGAGAAGATGTGCTACGAAATGAAGTGCTCAACATGCGGGAAGACAACCTGGGCAGGGTGCGGAAGACATGTTCCATCTATTTATAAGCGTGTGCCTGAAACCCGACGCTGCCAAAGTCGGGAATGGCCTGGAGTCAACCCTTCTGCCGAAGATCCTCAACCTTGTAGTTCTTGTACAATCTTGTAATAATTTTTTTTCCTTTCTTTTTTTCTCTGTCCTTACTCGTTAGTTCTGAACTTCTGATCTGATACTTCGATTCCTGAAAGGGTGGTTTTTATGTGACTTATTTTTAGCAATTTTGTTCTTTGGGATTGTTGAAAGTCATTATGAAAAGAAATAATCTTGTTCTTTCTGAAAGTGTTCCCATAAGAATAAACTTTTAGGTCAACTTAATCTGGTTTAATTACAGTTAATCATCTGAATTTCTGAACAAATTTCGGCAAAAAAAATAAATAAAAAGACAAAAAAGCCCATTTTGAGTAAATAATGATAAAGATTGATGCTTGATCCTGATCCTAATCTTTAATATTTGTTGGGTTCGGTCCGACACTGTCACACTCGAAAAAGAAAATGAAAGAATTGAAATATGAAATGAAGATATATGATGATTTCCTGATCAAAATACCCAAATATTGGCGTGATTGTTGTAGACGAGAGTTCATTGTCATCTTTTAAATGCAACATTGAGAAAAAAAAATCAACTTTTTAATTCACTTGAGCAAATTTAGTTTTTGACCCAAGAATACGGAGGAAAGTTTTGATTCTTCAAACTTTTACCAGGAAGGGGATGTTCTATGGCAAACTGGGAGCTAAAGTTTTGAATGATGAAACTATAATTGTAGGAAAAAGAGAAAGTCACAAGCTTTCTCGGTTCTTACAGCAAAAATCTGAATTTTTTTTTTATTTGATACTTTTACATTACAGACAAAGAAAAAACAGAAAATTACACGTTTGAAACCTTTGTGATCGTGTGAAGTCAAAAATGTCTCAAGTGAAAGAAGAATCTTTGTAGTGAAAAACATGATTGTTGGACATCTCACTGAATTATTGTAACTTGAAAAATCTCGGCATCCCCAAGCAAACGGGGGAAAAAAAAAAAAACTAGAAGCAGAGATGCTAAATATTCGCCTGAGCTTTACCAACGCTACTCTTTTTCAATTCTACTCCTCTCTCAAGTTGCCCACTTCTTCTTTTTGTATCGATAATAACTGCAATATAACCCCCCCCCTTTCCCCGGAAATTGTATTGACCAGCTTGATTCTTTGCAGGTTCATCATCAGCTTCGATTGACTGCTATATCTTCATATGGCTGCTTGTCATCCTCATCTTCCAGGCGCCAAGCTACTCCATCGGATGGTCGTAGGTAAAAAAAAAAAAAAGGAGTCTTGTTCATTTCAATGATGCTATTTGATTTTAACTGAAAGAGGAAAAACTAGCTGTTCTACATTTTTTTTATACTTTTCCAATTTTCCTTTTTTTTTTTTTTTTAATTTTTTAGTTAATAAGAATTTTAAGAGCTTTCAAATTCATTTTTACATTTATGCTTCAAGCCTGAATCATCAAAGGTGTAACCATGAATTTTCTGTTTTGCCTCCAAATATTCTTATATTCCGCTGGTGCACTCATCACATACAAATGAAATCATCATTACAAGCTAAGGCCCTGTCCTGACTCCTGCCCCTGCTGCTACCCCTTTTTTTTCTTCTAGGGGATTATTGAGGGTCTGGAAGCATACAAGAAACAAAATGGATTTATTTTTCTTTTCCGTCTGGAGGAAAATGGATTGTGGATTAGGATAGGTGCAGACCGAATGTGCATGCCTGCACCAACTATTGAACAGTTTGTGGAAGCTGTAACAAGTACTGTTTTGGCAAATAAGTGCTGGGTAATCGGGCACTATGTTGGTTCTTTTAAAAAAGAGTCTGCTTGTTTGTTTGCATCTTATCACTTCCCTCATAGGTTATACGCCATGCTGCAGGTCCCTCCTCCAGATAAAAGCTTTTTACACATTTGACCTCTATTTCTGGGGAATGGACCTGTTCTTAGTCTCACACCAGCTCCTGAATTAACCTTTTTGATCTATGTTACCCCAGTTGAGAATTATTTTGAGGTATGTTGTTGATTGATTTCCTACACTGCATGCGCGAAATTGAATTCAAGTAGCTTGTTAGGATGAAAGTTCCTGTCTACATCCCAGTACTGAGCAGTTCCTCATCATTTCCACGTGTAATTTGTCTAGAATTCTAAAAGTTTCTGCAGAGCTTTTGTTTTCCCTGAAGTTTAAGCAACTCGTTTTTCTTCTAAACAGATGTGGAATAGCAGGTGCCCCAGTTCCTGCCATTGACCTTATATGATTATCGTGATGACAGGGTGGTTTGAAACCAATTAATCTGGTGGTTGATAATGTAGTGCATCGTGCAAGCCCTAGGGGACTTGGAAACATAAAAGCTATAGGGAACTATGCTGGGGTAATCCAATTCCGATGTGACACTTGTTGATCAATTAGAATGCACCTTTTTTTTCTCCTTTTCAAAGTTATGCACCATGGATTCATTTGCATTTTTTCTGTTAGGCAACTTATGAAGGCATTTTCTTTATAAGTTGGTGAGGCCATAGAGATTCTTCCCTTTTCTGTAGTATCATAGCACTAAAACCATAGGCGATGTACTATTTTTTAGCCACACATTCTTGTCCCAAAAGTAAAATATTATGTTATTACCCAATAGGCTTTAAATGCAAAGTCATTGAAATCTTCTATGTTACAAGTTATTGAAATTCTACGTTGGGCAAATGTTTTTAAGTTCAAAACTTGAATGTACAATATACTAATTAAAATGGTTTTTGGAAGTTCCAATCTGTGATAATTCACCAAGGTTAGTATGCATTTTGGGTTTAAAATCTCTTTCCTTCATCTTTTGCCATATGAATGGTCATACATGAGCTCACTGATCAAATGTTTCAATTCTACTTGATGCCTTTCTCGGTTATTTTAACCTTCTTTTTACTATATTCAGAGTCATTGAAGCTATAATTTCCTTTCCACAGATTATGAAGGCACAGGCTAAAGCTAAAGCAAATGGTTTCTCTTATGATCTGTATCTTGACTCCATTCACAACAGATATCCTGAAGATTTTTCTACCGCTAATGTTTTTGTTGTAAAGGTATGAAAGAGTTTTGATTCCTAATGAATCCATGATAACCATTTTCGCAGGCATATCATACATTTATAACATAAAATATTCTTGCAATCTTATGACTAAAAATGTTTAGAAATTAAAGATCAATTCTATTAATTGCACATGAAAGGCTTGAGATGTTCTAAGCATGTAAGTGACATTGATGCATCTGGCTAGAAATTTGCATTTAATTTTGGAAATTATGCATTTTGCCTTTTCCCTTAAGATGAGTTAGCCCATAATGGTCAGACAATAACTTCCCAATTTGTAATGTAGAAAATAGTCTCTAGTCTTCGTTTCTGTCAGGGATTTATCCAGTGCCTGTCGGTAGGGGACTTTCTAATTTAACAAATTTCATCAACAACTGTTATAAATTGTCAAATATTTAGGATTTACAACTTGAAGATTATGAGAAGTAGCAAGGTGGGAGTAATTTCTGCAGATGGATTCTTATGTATTTTCTGCCATCTCCCATACTATGCTTAACCATCAGGCAATTCGGTATTTCCCCTAATCTAAATTATATACACACGCACATATAAAGTTTCTTCTGATCTGTATTGCATTTGATTGATTTTATTATTTTTTATTCTATATTGGAGAATAAGACAATCTCCACTCCAGTACTAGGAGGAGCAATGCTTCCCGGGATTACAAGGAAAAGTATTATTGAAATTGCTCACTGGCAAGGTTTCAAGGTATGCAGTTTGAAGTGGCAGTTTCTCTAATCTAACTTTTACTAGGAATGTGTGATATCCTTTTCATTGATATTGTAAGAATGTCCAAAAATTTGTCTTCTCTCAGTTTTATTCTTTTTCAAAAGTGCTCTTTTAATTTGAAAGAAATCGATAATTTGCTCATTCTTTCATATTTAAAACGGGCTGCGCACTATATATATATATATATATAGCTTGGACATTCTTTTGTTTATCTGCACCCACTAGTATCACATTATCGCTTGTAAAAATCTGACCTAGGCCGTTTGCATTTTATAAACGCTTAAACAGGTTGAGGAGCAACTTGTGTCAGTTAAGGAATTGTTTGATGCTGATGAAGTCCTTTCTAGTGGGAATGCTGTTTATATATTGCCCGTTGGCAGCATTACTGTCATGGGAAACAGGCGCATTTCTTATTTTGATTGATTCCCTTAAATTGCTTGTTATCTATTTTCTTAAGAAAGCAAATCTAGAGTCAAAAATTTAATTGCTTAGAATAAGGATGATACATAAAGCAATTTTTCTGCAACTTGTTCCAACGGTCTTTCTCAAACTCTAATATCATGCTGAACGTTAAATTTTCAGAGAAAACATCAAGAAGGCTTAGGCATCCCTAGTACAATTAAGCAGTTAGGTAGTGGTGGTTTCACACTTTTTTCCCTGCATATTCATTCTCTCTTTTTTCCTGGAAAGGTTTTGAAATCTATGTTATTCGGATTGAAGTACGAGCGTCGGACGCGGGTATATGTTTGATGTGGGTATGTTTAATTTTTTTTCAAGTTTCCTTGTATTTGGAAGGTCCTTGGAGAATCGAATTCACGTTCCTATACTTATCTTCAAATATGTGTCGGATATGAGTTCCGGATACGGGTTCACCAAAAATGAAGGGTTGGAGCAACATAGTTTGAAATAAGCTGTTGCAGGGTCTAGTTTCTACTTGCAACTTGTCGTCTACTACTTACCGAGTTAAATATTGTTCACGACATAGTCTTCTTATTTTGCATTATTTTTTCTTTTGGGGTGGGGGGGGCTTGCCTGCCTGATTGGGGGTTGTTGCAGGGTGGATTATGGAAAGAGTGGATTTATGGTTATCTCAGCAGCTTTACTCAGCACTTACAAGTCTATAGATGGTTCTTACAGAATATAAAATGGGTTGGACTACAATGTTAAACTAGTTAAAGAAACAAAGATTGTAACCTTCGCTTCTTTTCTTGACTATTAAACGTTGTTGATGTTCAAACTAGTCAATCCATTCTTAGAGAATCCTTTCTTTTTTTTCGTTTGGGTTCTCATAATTAAAGTTTTTGCAACTATTTGCTTAATTGCCTAAGGAATCGGCAACTGATGCCCCTCTCAGATGTGTGCTATTTATTGTCAATCCCATCCTTTTCAAGGAGCTTAAACAATCATTTTAATGCACTTTAACACGTCTGGGTTAATTACCAATAATTGAGGCAGATTCAGAATCTCGAGCGTTTATAAGGTAGAAGTCACCAAGAAAATTTATTCAGATTCTAAAACTACGATGTCTAAAGATGGTCTCTGTTTCAGGTAGGTTGAACCGTACGTTAGTACTACATTTAGCGTCGCTGTATGGTTATTTGGTTAGGGCCTTAGGTTATGCTGGTTTAAGGGTTAAAGGGCTATGGACCATGAGTTACTATACAAATCGCTTATACTCACGTGCAGATGAGCAGAAATATCTTGGTGTTAGGATTTGGTTACGATGATCCTCAAAGACTTGTTGCTAATATTTTTACGTCTCTTATTTTCAGCTTGAGCAAGCTAACACTTATATTATTTGAACTCGTTGACGAGTATAGGATATAAATATATATATATATTTAATATGGATGTATTTAATTTTTTAAAATTTTTTATATATTTAAAAGATTTTAATTCTATATATGTCAAAATTTATGTCTGATATAAAACAAATATGAATACTTTAAAAATATAAAGAGTCCAAATAGCATAAAGCTGCGACTTACTTTAAAAATACTATTTTCATTTTGACATGCATTGTATAATTTATTAGATAAAATACTTTGAATAAAAATGTTATAATTTTATTTTTAATTTTTGTTACAACGCTATTGAATTTAATTTAGTTATGTAATAGATAACATGTAATTAATGTATAGTAAACATTATTCAAATTGTTGAAATAATTGAAATATATATAATATTTTGGTAATTCAAATACTATAATAAAAAAAGAAATTTAAAATCATAATTAAAATACTTGCACGATATTAAAAATATGGATTTATTGTAAATCAATACTTTTCACTCTTCTATTATTAAAGCATTATTATAATGTCATTTTGAAAATTTAAAATAAATGATTCGTAACTTTTTCAAGTATCTTTCTTGCAGATTTGTGTAATTGTTGCTTTAAAAAAGCAAAATGATTCCTGTATTTAAAAAATTATGCATAAAAAATTATATAATATATATTTATTGTTGAAAACATAAGTTATTTACGTCTCCGAACCATAATCGATCAAAATTATTTTCAATTTCCCCCTCGTGCCATTTGTTATTAGAATATATCTTTGCATTTCCTTTACAAATAATCATTACTTTGATACTCCATTCTTTTTGAAATATTTTTTAAATTGTTAATATTAACAATTGTCGTTTAAGCTGCATCGATATTAAAAAGAATTATTATTTCGTATTGTTGTAAGCAATGTTTAAAAATAAAACTATATAGAAAAACGAACAACTTACAAGAAAAGGTAACAAAAATAAAGAAATTAAGATGTTAATGTATCCATTTTATAATGAAAATTTTTAGTTTAAATGGTGTATAACTGCATGACCAATTAAGTTTTTTTCTTCATTTTGATTAAAAATAAATCTGCTTTTTTTTTTTTAATTTTTAATAAATTATTTGACCTAATTTATATTTTTTAGAAAATTTTAAATTAAAAAAAAAAATCAAGTTAAGCAGACTCAAAAGCTGTTCTAAAGATTAAGAATCTCCCTGTTATGGTAGCAAGTGTAACCCCTCTTCTTAACTAATTACACTTAGTGTTACGTTGATTTTTTTAATAAAAAATTACGTTAAACAGTGATATTTAAATTTTAAATTTATTAAATATTAATTTTTGATAATAATTATATTAATTAATTAAAATAAATTTGAGTTTAAAAAATATCTTATTTTTATTACTATAATTTTGTTTAGGCTAGATTTATTTTATATTTTCATATAAATATATATATTTTTTACTTTTGGCAAACTGGACAGAAGGGACAAGGAACTTCACTGTTGGTGCTGCAGCTATAGCAGGTATTGCCCCCAAATATTTATTGCTCTGAAGGAAAGAATCATGTTTGAAACTGAGACTGCTCTAACTCCCTGTCAATGTAGGTTTTGCATCACCAATTAGAAAAAAAAAAAATGATAAATCAAATACGTATTGGGTATCTATGTATATAATTCCCCTTGAAACGTGGGATAATGGTGTCCCTACGCATTAGTCAATTGCAGATTCTGAAACAATTTCTACACTCAAAAAGTCATCTGATGCATTGTGTGTACCCTTAGCAAGGCATTTAAATGGAGATTGAATCAGAAAAATATTGAGAGATGGAATTACAGCTGTGTAAAATGGACCACCAGTGCATGGTCCAAACTTCTATTCCGTCCAGAAATCTGTGTAATTTTCCTACATGTTATTTCCTTTTTTGGCTATGTCTTTTCCCATTTTTTATCCCTTTTGGATTCATTGATTAGAAATCAGAAATTTATCTAGACATGATTCTCGTTTACTTTGAGTCTGTCTTATTACATTTGGGGTTGTTCGTAAATCTGGCATGTTTATGCTTCCTGAATGATGTCCTTGTCACCAATACAATACAGCCAGTTTTCCATTGTTGAAATAGTTGATTGATTGTGGTTAAAAGTGGGCTTTCTTTAAGTACGGATACATCAATCAACTCAGCATAAAATGAATCCTGGAACAGAAGGGGTTGTTCAGTAAGCAACATGGTTAATGGTGTTCTTGTGTGTTTTAACTCCAATCTTGCACCTTAACTAAAATAAAAATGTAGGAAAAGACGTCACAATTTTACATGAACGAAAATGATTTGATGTGAAAAAGGAAGAAAAAGTGAAAACTATCAACAGAAAATGTAAAACAGCTTATGTTTATATATATATATATATATATATATATATATACATACATTTAATTAATTCGATCCGTATTTGATTCGTTAGTGATAAAAATTTTTAACTTTATAAACATGATTAAAAATTTATCAATCGATCAAAACTTATCATTTTTTAATTAATTTTTAAAATTTATATTTTCTATATATCATCTTGATAACTTCTCTTAGATAATAAAATATATAATTTTATTTTTTGTGGCTGTCAAAGAGGGAAAAGAGAATAGAGCCTGGAGAAGAAAGTTGGGTTGATGAGCTGTAGTGAGGAACATGATTGTCAAAAGGAAAGATTGATTTTTTTTTTTTTTTGTCCAAAGTGTAGGGTCCCCATTGCAAGCTTGGAAATGTTGCAAAGAAAACAGAAGGTTAATGGTGACCTACTAATTTGACCTCGTCCATGTGCACATTGTGGAAATTCAACCTCTTTTTCCTTGACACTTGGTAATTATAGTTTATTCCTTAACTTTTTTTTTTCATTTTTGCAGAATTACCTCTATTCTATATGAAACTTTTTCATTTGGAAAGAAAAAGATTATAGAACGTGCAAAGCGTAGTGAAGTGCACAAACAATGTTGATTTTTATTTTATTTTATTGGCTTTGTTCAAGCATATACCCTAGGGTTCTTGTCATATGAGATTTTGTTTAGAAATCCTGAGAAAAGGTTAAAACTTAGATTCATCGATATGCTTGTGATGGAAATGATAAACCCTTTTGCAGACTTCAAATATGGCTGCATATACATATATATATACATATATATATATATATATCTGCACATAAAATAGTATATCTCTTCGTCTTGCACTAATTCTTTCTTAATTAAGATTTTAGGGACAATAGTGATGATTAATTCTCTTTGAAATGAGGAGATAAAAAGATCCTTTGAAAAGCCACTCTTTTTTCATTTTTAAATATATATATATATATAATTTAATTAATATGGGGGCATTGTCTCTTGTTGAGGGTTGGCTTCGCCAAAGGATGCAAATGCAAAGGCATACCTAGCCTAGTTTTGAGGTAAAGAAAGCATCACCATATTTGGTCACCTACCAGGAAATGTTATCCTTTTAATCGTTTCAACTTTCAACGTGCAGATTTGGATTACATATATGTATATATATATATATATATATATATATATATATATAGCCATCATCATATTGATGGATTTGACCTTTGTTTCTCAATTTCAACTCTTTACTTTTCTGTATGATTTTTTTTTTTGGATGGTCAATTGATGCATGATTTTGCCGACTGGATGATCACTTCATTTTTTTTCTTTTTGCTTCAGCGAATACCCTAATATACATTGATTTGTCCTTTAGGGATAATTATATATACAAGCCTCAAAGCTCCCAAATCTTTTACCAATGTTTCCCATACCTAATGCATTAATCTTTTATTTTGATCACATACGTTTGTGAAATTCAATTCATAACGGATTAATTTATAATTATATATATACTTATCATTAGCTTCTTTTCAACTTTGGAATAATATTATGATGTCAATGATATCTGATTGCAAAGCATTAATTCTTAAACCATTATAGTTTATTTATACAAAAATAACTCTATTCTGATGATATTATGAGGAGCAAATCCATAGGAAGTGAAGAAGCAATTTTTTATGAAGTCATGTAATATCTAACATAATAATAATAATAATAATAATAATAATAATAATAATTATTATTATTATTATTATTATGATTTCATAATCTCAACGATAGCAAAAAAAATAATGTTGCAAAATTACCCAACAAGAATGATGATATATAATCTTGAGTAATAGCGAGTGTTCATGGCCCGACCAAATCATGTTGTGATCCAAAATTTTTTTTGAATTCTTTGTTCAGACTTGAATTTGAGTCAAATGGATCTAGTTAATAAATCTGAATTACTATTAAAATATATTAAAATATTAAAAAATCACTTTTAGACTAATATTTAGATATTTTTATAATCAAATTTAAATAAAAATTATATAAACAGTGATTTATAGTTGGAATAAAATGAAATCCAAATTTGACCCTTCCACAGGTATACGAAGCACTAAAATATAGTAATAATGAATACGAAAATAAGATAGATTAATTTAATGTTTACAATATTAATAATTGTATGTGTAAACGTAATGTTCCACTCAACGGCAAGAATATATAAAGTATCATTTAATTTGGACCTAAGGTTCCAAGAAAAACAGTACAGTAGCCCCTTAAAAAATTAAATATTATTAGTCTGTCATTTTCATTTTCTATAATTTTTTTTATACCAAAAATCATTTTATGCTACACCTTTTTTGAAAACCATATAAAATATATATATATATATATATATATATATATATATGGATCTTCTTAGAAACATGTTTATCCTTTTCCAACTTTATTATTAATCCCTTCTTTAACCCCCTCACTTTCCTATAATTCTTGCTTTCAGTGAAAAGAGAGAGAAAGTAGCTCGAAAAAGAATACTAAGAAAAGCAAGCATGGGGAGAGCTCCTTGCTGTGACAAAGCTAATGTCAAGAAAGGCCCATGGTCACCTGAAGAAGATGTTAAGCTCAAGGCATATATTGAGCAGCATGGTACTGGTGGAAACTGGATCGCTTTGCCCCAGAAAATTGGTAATAATTCTTTTAATTTCATGTAGTAATACTATGATGATCAGATTATAATTAGCTCGAGTGAACTTTGTTATGGTGTCCGGTGCGATTTTGAGATGGTTGTTTTTTGAATCTTAGGCCTCAAGAGATGTGGGAAGAGCTGCCGCCTGAGATGGTTGAACTATCTCCGCCCTAATATCAAACACGGAGGATTCTCTGAAGAAGAAGATAAAATTATTTGCAGCCTCTATGTTAGTATTGGGAGCAGGTATTAATTTGTGGTCCTAAAGTATGATTCATAAAGCTGTACCAAACCCTATAGATTTATCAAATCATAGTAAATTAAATCGCTGGACTTGCATTATTTATTTATTTATTTATTTTGTAGGTGGTCTATTATTGCTGGACAATTACCGGGGAGGACTGATAATGATATAAAGAACTACTGGAACACAAGGCTTAAGAAGAAGCTTCTTGGCAAGCAACGCAAAGAGCAACAGTCTCGTAGGGGTAACGGCCTAAGGCAACATTTGAGGAGATCATCAGCGAATGGGGATTCCAGTACGGTTCCTGATGATAACAACAACCAAAGCCCTTACTGGCCTGAGCTGCCTGTGCTGGCGGCGCCGATACCCTACTTGAGTCATGAACAACGGATTGACAGCCAAGCCTCGATGAGAAGATTACTAATCAAGCTTGGAGGGAGATTTTCTGATGATGATCATTTGATTAATGATGGGTCATTGATAAATCATCGTGATCAGTTCCCAAATGATTCATATGAGCAGGCTGTCCATATGCGCTCTTCTTCTTCTTCTTCTTCTTCTCCCATGGATGCCTTAAACAATAATATCAGCACTCAGTTTGTGAACTCCCAGTACACCTTAGATGGAGCGAATCTGCACATGCTTCAAGGACAAAGCAGTTTTTCATCAGGGCTCCAGGAAATGGGATATGGCAACCCTCAAAGATTAGATGGAATGGAATTCTTATATGGGGAAGATATGGTCGTCAATAATGGAGCTGTGAATTCTTGTGAAAGCGTTGGCTGGGGTACTGATACAAACTCTCTGGTTGTTTGCCCTCCAGTTGCTTCAGAATATGGAGGCATACATCAAGGAATGCTGCAAGAATGTGCTTTCAGTGAGTTGAGGTACCCAGGCCAGGAGCAAATCAGCATGATGTAAATTAATGGAATGCATTAAGTTGGAACTTGGAATTACGTAATAAGAAAGGGAGGTGTTGGATTAGAATCATAGAGATCGAAAACCCTAATAATAATCTTGTTCAGTTAATCGTATGGTTGCTTTCTTTTTGTTCCTGCTTACTTTATCTGTAGTGACTGTAATTTATTTGTGACTATTATATTTTTGTCTTCGTGAATTCTTTTATTTTACTATGTTTTTCATACTCATTTTTCTTATGCTGATGTTGAACTAGGGAATTATGAGACTTTCAATGCCTTGTTTTTTGCTAACTGTGGGCAACAACTTGATCAACATATCTCAGATGACTAACTGATGAACGGTATGCATTTTCTTACAACCAGTTTGTGTCATAAATTACTACATGTCATCATGACAAAGTTCAGTGGAGATCCAAACAACCTGCAGGCTGCAGCCAGCATGCTAGTTAGATTCCTTTAAAAATCCATTAGCTAGCTAGGCTCTTGCTGATCAAGCAAATATAATTCAAACTTCCCTGGCCCTATTGATGCATTGGCCTACTGGCTTAGAACTATTTGCATGCCACTATTCCTTAACAAGTCAATGTGCTTAAAAGTTAGAAACATACTGTTATTGAAGATTATATATAGCTTTAGGGATTGATTGATTTGAAGCTCTTTTTGAAACTTTGTCGTTAACTGAAGTACGCTTGCCCGGTGATAGTTCAATATATATATATATATATATAGAAGATAACCTTTTCTGCTTTCCACACGAATCACAACAGTCTTATCAGTTATTACAGCATAATTTGTTTTTTTTGTCACGAAGTATAATTTATCAATCAACTAAAACAACATACATAAAATTTTAATTAACAGACATAATTAAAGGAGTTAATCAGCAACCCTCAGATTTCGAAAATGATAAACATATATGTAATTCGATATTAGTGTAATGCTTGTTTGTTTGCTAGAATAATTGTTATCAATTAAGCGGGACCAATATATGTATAGGAGTACTGCTAATAAACATCTACGTACAGCCAGCTTAATTCTTTGGAACATGCATCGGGAGACTTAAAGAGGGTTGTGGAAATATGAAAAGTTTTTGAATCCCATAGCAGCTCCTGGAACTTTTAATCACAAAATCAATTGAAAACATGCCGATTCCCATTGCGGTATAGACTTGGATTTAGTCCCTTTAGTTAATGTAATTATCTTTATGAGATGACTTTTAATAGATTTGTAATTTGAATATCATCACTTACAATTCTTTTCTACATTTTTAAACTGCAACTTCCTTTATACTAAAAAAATGTTACCATAATGTTTGTATTAATCAGGGTGCCACTAATAAGGTATTGGCACCATTTTCACCTAACTATATCTCATCATATAACTACCAGTTTCATCCAGCTAAGTGGATTGCATTGCATTTGCTCATATGGGCAATGACCGTTGAAAACTTACATTACATTTGGTTTCAATCAATATCAAAACTAGAAAAATCCCATATTCCTGCTAGCTAGCTAGCTAATGTACCTTTTCTTTCTTGGCGTCTGCAATTTTTAAGTACACCGTTTTTCTCGCACAGCTCATTGCAACTATGATCCTTGTATTCAAAGAGAAAAATATAAAGATTTCAATGCATTAGTCTTTAAAGGTTCTAATTTCCATGAAATTGATTAAGAGTCAAATTAAGTTAGCTATTAATTAATACAATTGTGATATAAGCTTAGACTCATGTCGAAATTTTTTAGATTTTTATTCAAAATCAATGGCTACAATCCCATCTACTGCATCAGCACACATTCCAAAAAAAATCAGAAAAATTTGCAGCTTCTCCATATTGTTTAGGTTAACTTATGATTGTCTCCAAAGGTCAAAAGCCTTATTATTAAGTAATTTTATGGACTCTAGTGTGGCTGACTATTGTAAGTAAACTAACTGATTACAGTTGTAACAATTTGGTATCAAAATAATGCCTTTTTTTTTTTTTTGTGTTGAACAATTTGGTCATGATATCTGTTAAAATTGGTTGACAATTTCCAAAAACCCTACCTGTTCTGTTTGTCAAGCCACCTAAAACCAACTTACAAAATCCAATTAGCACTTAATAAGCATTGAAATATATCAGCAACAAACAAGTCAATTACATGTAATATATTTCCTTCACATGCTTTCACAAGTATTTTCACCCTTTTCTTTTCTTCTTTTTCCTTATGCAAACTTGTACCCAAATTTGATTTAAATCTTTACTCACACATATATGCAAAAGAGAGATCTACTTAGACTAGTGTAAATCTAAATTAGTTTAACACATTTGCATAACTTTTTATACAATTGATACTTGAACAAATCAACTGATGAATTTAATAATATAATTGTACTTATCATGTACGTAAAGTTTTGAAACGATCTAACATCTCAATTGTGCTAATCAAGAATACTAATGTTTTCGATATATATTTAATAGTCAAATATTTTTTATATTGAAAAAATAGTTAGATATTTTTAGTTGACTCAAAACTTAACGTGCATGATCTACATAAATAAAAATAAAATTTAGTGATCAAATTAAACAAATATGAATTATATATAAAGTTATGAAAATGTATAAAACTAATTTAATTTTACACTAATATAAGTAAATTCTTTCTCGTGTATATACACACAAAGAATTCTAATATGAAATTGGGAAAATATTTACAATATCCTAACATGCACTCAGTTTGTAAGAGTGCAATTATAATTATTATAAAGGGCAGAGAGGCAAAAAGGAAAGTGACAAAGCATGAGCCAATAATTCTGAAAAACAATAGTTAATATTGAATTAAGCAATAGTATAAACAAAGCTTATGGTTAATTTCAATCTGTAAAGCAAGAAAGAATATCCCCAGTCAAGAAGAAGCAGAACAGAAAAAGTCCAAAAAAGAACACAAGAAGCCAAGATTTCGAAATTTGACTTAAATTATTTGAGAGGCCACATCGTGTCAGAAAGAGAAACGATGACAATAACAAAACCAAAACCACCCTTGATTAAGGCCCCTGTGCCGGTATTGGAAACTTGCAAGAGTCCCCACCTACCCCTAGGGCCCTAGCTCTACCCCTGATGACAACGAACAACAACCAAACCACGACTTATTTCCCTACTTTTAATTTTTATGGTTTTTTTTTTTTTGAATTTACTAAAATTATTAATTAAATAAATTTTAATTAGTGCCTGTAGATATTAGTTAAACAAATTCATATATAAAAAGAGAAATATTATTAATGTATTATTTTTTCTTGAATTCAATACAAATTATTTATTAAATGCGAAAAGCTTTTCTAAAATGATAAATAACTAAATAATTCTTAAATGGTGTTTATAGATACTAATTGAACAAATAATTATATATTTTATTATAAATATTCTTTTATTAAATCCGTAAATAATCAGATTATTATAGCTGTATATGTCTTTTGGTTTTGTATTATTATTATTATTATAGTGATAATGACACTCACTAACGTGAGGAAATTCTATTGCTCTTGTCGTGCATCCTTGGATTTATTTAAATATATATATGCATTACTAATAGAAAAAAAAACAAAAAATATTTATATATAGCATCAAATTAATTTTATTTCGAGGTTTAGTTTGTCGAAAGTGGGATTGAGAGAGAAATATGATAGTTCTCTTCTCTTGGACTTGCATTTTCATATTGTTTATATATATATATATATATATACTAAATTACTAAATTAATTATGTATAAGGTGCAATGACTATGCAAAATTATATATATACATATATATATTATTTTTATATAGAGTCTAGTGGTACCGATTAACATTTCGTTTAAATTAAAAGTGTTTGGTTGAAATTGGCCGGCTGTCCGGCTTCACATTAGTTTGCAAGAATGTCAAACGACACGTTTAATTACTTAATTTTAGACATTTTTATTTAATTATCAAAAGTTAATGTTTATTATTATTATTATTTGTTATTCAGCCTTTAGAGACTAACAATATTATGATGTGGCACATTGCCATGCCATTTGTGAGATGTAAAGGAATTGAATCACTAAAATAAAATATTTTCTTATGTGATTATATGTATGATTTATTTTTTAAACAAATTATAATGTCAGGTTGCATACAAGATAATGTGATAATATCATGTGATGTCTAACAAACACTTTGACAATACTCGTTAGTTTTTAATGGTTAGATCACAAAAAGAAAATAATTTGATACACATTAAAGATTAAGTTAAAAACTATTCATAATTGATTGATAAGAAAAAAACGTCTAAGTTGGATGACTAAACATGCAATTTAACCAAAAAATATATACCTTTAATAAAATCAAAAGATAAACTATATTTACTGCAAACCTTTCAACTCGACTACTTACTTAGAAGGCAGAGCGTTTTGCTTAGCAGTTAGCATACAAGGATACAAGGATCGAACCCTCAGCTTCATTTTTTTGTCCTTCTAGGAATTTTTCTGCCCCAAAAAGGCCCAATTGAATCCAGAGTTTTTGAGTTTAGGTTCACCCCCATAAGGCCCAAAAGGTACAAAATTCGATTCCAGTATCAATCATCCTCTCTGCTAAACCCTAGAGAGAGAGAGAGAGAGAGAGAGAGAGAGAGAGAATGGGGCAAATCTGTGTAGCAATGGCGCTTTGGCATCCTGCTTATTACCTTCAACTCTGAATATCAACTTACATAAATTAGCTTCAGATAGGTAAATGGAGCTTTAACACTTTAACAGAGAGTTCAGTTTTTCTCGTTGAGGGCACCCCTTTTTTCGTTTTTTTTTTTTCCTTCTGTTTTGGATGCTATTTTTTGGAAGCTTAAATCATGCGATTTGAACACCAGCCAGTCTCCTTCTTGGCTGCGCGGGTTTTTGCAATTAAATGATCATCGTCCAGTCTCTCCAAAATGTAGAATAAAGAATAACAAATGGCGCAGTTTGGTGAGCCAAATAAGATTTGACTGACTCAGTATCATCAAGAAGAGGTTCTGGGAGAACTACCCTGACTTTGTAAAAGATTTTCCTTGGAAGAAAACTGAGAATTTGCTGCCTGGAGAGATTATAATATTATGCAGGACAGAAGGCCATTTGAAGTTATTTTATATCATAAAAAATTATTCAAATACGATATAAAAATATATATAAAAGATAATATAAATACATAAAAATATATTATATAACACGATTATAATATCAAAAATAATAATAATATATGAATACATGGATGGAGCAAACATCTACAAGACAATAATCAAAATAATTATAAAGACAGGTATGGTTTACTTCCCTCATTTCCAATCATATATATCAACACAACAAGATATTAACTGTTTACCTTAAAACTGTACAATTGTAGATTGCAGAGTATAAATATCAAAGGGATTTTTGTCTAATTATCTCAGCCCCATAAAAAGTGTGAGAAATTAAAAATGAAAAGCAATGGATTTCTGGAGCAAAAACTGTTTCCAATGTCCCATACCATTGCCACGATCGATAGAGGCTCTATACGGGTGTTTTCCATCCTTTTTTTTCCTAGATTAACATCGAACTATTGGTCCCAGCAACCGTCATCTTAATGATGGTTCAACTTTGCACACCTTGGTAACAGATGTGAACGAATCAGTTAAACTTCGTGCTAGGCACTTCTCTTCTGAAGTGCAATGAACAGCCTATTATTTATTTAATTTAACATGTTGAATCCCTGAAAAGTTCAGATCCGATTCATTAGTAATGGTTTCAGGATGGAAGGAACCACCAAGTACCAGAAAGAACCATACCTGGCTTCAGGGATTCGGGATCTTGGGAACTCTCATCATATTTGTGGTGGTGCGAGGTGTTTCCAGTGATGGACAACTTGCGAGAGATTAACGGGTTCTGGCAGTAGGCTGAACATATCTGATTATAAACCTCTTCCACCCTCCCCCATTGCTCGTCTTGTCGATCCATCTCTATAAGAACCTATACAACCAATCCATCACACCAGAAAAATGGTTGGGGGTTTTCGAAAGAGTGACAGAGATTTCTGAGGCTTTACCTGTGCAGGACTCCTCTTAAAAACAGGGGAAAACCTCTGCCTACAGTACTCATTGAAGAGGAGGGTGAGTAATATTAGGGGAATGGTGAAACCAGAAGCAACTGGTGATTGTTTTATGCCGAAGACCCCAAGGGCAATAACTTGTGTCAACACTAAAGAGAAGATTGTTGTGTTGTGAACAATAGGCCAGAAATGTCCCCCACTTTCGTATTTTGATACATATACATGAAGAATCTGGAAAAGAAGAAGAAGAAGAAGAAGATGGAACATAAAATAAAATAAGAAGATAAAACTTGAATTCTTCTGATATGTCTCCCACTTGACTCGATTGTCATCTACAAAATTATGCTTG
This sequence comes from Adansonia grandidieri, assembly GCA_038382065.1. NCBI lineage: Eukaryota > Viridiplantae > Streptophyta > Magnoliopsida > Malvales > Malvaceae > Adansonia > Adansonia grandidieri. The sequence continues at coordinate 1,005,190 of JBBYHK010000017.1, read as the reverse complement.
ACCTAGCGGTGAAAACATAAATAAAATGCTTCCATAGCATCATCATGCACTAAGTAAACACGATGCTACACAAAACACCTTGTACCAGAAATGTGATATTGTACATCAAGATTATGTATTCACTATAATAAGTACAAAAATTGTATGAGCTGTTACACAATGCTGAGGACATTGAAGCTTAGAATGTAATTCCATACAGCAGGTTTTCGGGGGTTACTGATGAGTAACTGTTCTGAAAACGAGGTTTAAGAATTTTAAACTAGACACTCCTTTTGTCTCCATGTTTTGGTTTTTATGTTATCCTTTAACAAGATGTATATCACTCTTTGCTTATAATACCTTGTTACCAGTGCGAATGAGCTATGTTCACTCAATAAACAAAAGACATTCCAATATATATTAAGAAAGTTTGAGGGCACAACTGAACAGTTGTAGATGAAATTCATGATTATTTGATGGACAAAAAGCAAGAGGACACAAAAAATTGACCAGACAAAAACTCACCTGGTTTCGATAGACAAGGAAAGCAAGAAAGAAGTAAACCAGCAAGAAGGGCAATATTAAGGGTGCCATGACAGAACAAGTGAAGCCAATGAGTCCAAATAGAAGAAGCCGTGGAATTTCAGTATGGTGAGGGAAGGTTAGGGCACAATTAGATCGCTCTTCTTCAATTCTTAGTATGAATTTTCTGAACACGTTGCAAAGAAGAGCAAAAGGTTGCATTACTTCACACGACAAGCTTGCCCAGCCTGATGATAAAATGTAAGTCGTGAAGAAGGTTGCCTGCAGATACTCAACAACAACAACTACGGTTAGAAGAAATTGTGAAGGTTCACATTCTCATGACATACAAAAGGGACCAGAAGCAATCTGTTGTGCGTGAATGTGCAGGCTTGTCAAAACGGGTAGTTGGATATCAATAATTTCAGAACTCGTGGAAGATAATAATTCCAAAAGTCTAGTTTAGATTCATATGAAAAAGTCTTTCATGCATCTCCAATAGACCAAGGTAAAATCTAAATCTAAATCTAAATGCATATAAACATATGCCATGAAGTGGGAAGTATTGATGTTTTATTAAACAAACTATTACAGAGACATGGAAAATTACCTGGGTTGGCACTGCTTTGGCAAGTTGTGTAGGTATGTCTCTAACACTTGAGAAAACACTCAATTGCCTGATTACGGATCCAGAAAGAACATTAACGAAGAAAACATTCCAGATTGTGAAGTACAAAACTTTAATGCATGCACTCCTTTTCCTCTCACTACGTGAAACATTTCCCTCCATTTCAGAAAACAACATCATGGTTGGTGGAACAGCATACAGAAATAATATCAGAATCACACTCGGTAGGTAACCTGTTACCAGCCGGTTCATGAACTTCCTGCAGAGTAGAACAAACGAGTCAAATCTATTATAGATCCTCTTCAATAATTGCCAGATTCACTCCACTTTTAACTCCTTCCAATTTCTACTAATAGCCATGAAAGAGCAAATTATGATGTATTCAAAGAATCAAACAAAAGGAGCCCCTAGAAACCAGAATACTTCTGTATCAATTCCTTTTTGTTTAAATAAATAATAACCAATTAAAACCCAACTTTTGTAACAAGCTCATGGAATGAATTATTACTCAGCACAAAGTAAATACTGGAAAACTTAATCCAAAATCAGAAACCAAAAAAAAAAAAAAAATCATCTGGAGAGCACGTATTTTGCATTTACGCATGCATCAGTTGTCAGAAGCAATTTATTACGGTTGAGAGCAGAGACATATGGACAAGGCATATTAACATTTATCCTTCTCTCAACATGTACTAATACATGAGCTTGGGTGAGCTCAATGCCGTTAAATGATAATGATAATAATTCACTATCATAAGTTGTATCTGCTTATTTATCTAATCTAGATTGTCTTTCAGAGCCTTCACTCTAGGTTTTTTCTCAGTACGTGCCACAAACATCCCATCTTCAAAATTAAGCTATAATGGTCACGTCATACTAATGCACATGAAAATCCAATGTAATTTCCAAAAACAAGAGAATCAATAGCAGCACTTTATTCAAGGATTGCTGATCTCCTTGAGGTTATGATCACATTGAAGAGCTTAGAATGGTAGATACATGAGTAAAAATAGGGTTCATGAGTCACAACCATATTTCTTTTCATGTATTCTTCTGTATAAATGGATATGATCTAACATGTGCAATTTCCATATCCTAATTCGTTGCATCAGGCAACAGGCATCACCGCAATGTGTCATGATACCAACAAAACTGAAAAAATCAAGCTAACACTGCTTTTGCAATAGAGTTTGCCAAATGATACTCACTGTTTTAAAATTCCTTTAAGAAATGGAAAAGTATGTGACAGCTGGTCTAGTTGAGTCAAGCCTTGCACAAATGTAACAGGAACAAGAAACACGAACATGAAAACAATAGCACCTAGAAGAGTTGTTATTTTGCGAAGCCAAACTTGTTTGTACGGTATGGAGAGGTTTGGCCAATAAACATCATGTGGCTCCGGGGCAAGTTCTGTCACCCATAACATGGGATTTGATGATTGAAGAACTTGTGCAGCAACAACAGCAGCATAGCGAGTCCTGAAGAAAACAAAAGCAGCTGGGCCTTCCTGTATCAAAGGTCAAAATAATATAGAACATTACACAGCCATTTCCATCAAATTTTAAAAGTTAGTGATCAGTATTTACTTTCAAACATCAACACCCACATGATGGAAACAAGGATGATATGAATGAAACCACATGGAGAGAGATTCCATAAAAGAAACAAAGAAACTAGTGTCCAGATAATATAAAGGCCACTACTATATCCACATATCCTTTAATAGCCAGAGTTATCAATTGCAGTAAATGCTGGCATTTACAAACAGCAGGAAACTAGTTGCTCAAAATGAGTGATAAAACTTACTTTCATGCATCATCATCATCATGTAGAAAAAAAAAGTACCAGATCTAACAGTAAGCTGAAATACCCATCCCAAACAAAGGTCCAGAATGAGATTAATAACATATAAACATCCGAAAGAGAATGTAAATTTATAGCATCAAATGGCAGCAATTCCTAAGGTGGCAAAGATCAGATCTATATCCACTAGAGTTCTCTGTTAGAGGAAAAACTAGATCATGCTGAACTAGAGATGCTTATAGGTTATAGCACATTAAAATAATTCAGAGGAGATATAAAAGCAAAACCACTTTGAAGACTGAAAACAACATCTGCTTCATTGTATATTATTGAAACAATATCTGTTAACGTTTGGGAACAAACCAATAAAAAAGGGAAACATAAATTACATATTATTTAAGCATACATGCTATAACCCTGAAATCAAAATAATTAGACTTGACCTATTCCAAGATTTTCAACCTTTTCTTTTTGATTTGGTTGCAGCCTACCCACGCTGGTTTTACTCTTAACACTGTCTGCTTCATTGTTAAGCACCTTAAAGGAATGTATAGGTCCTCCACACAGACAACATGCTATAGAACTGTCTATACACCGTGGCTCAATGGTTTTTAGCTTTCTGTACATCTTCTCTGCATCCTTCTGCAAAGACAGCATCGTTAGAGAATACACATAGAACTTTGCTTGGGTACTGCAGAGTTGAAAGATCATACAAAAGGTGAAATACTGGTTCATTCTGGCATTACTCAACTCAGTTCAACTCAAAAAACCCCCTCATGTCAACTGCCAATTGAAATTGAGAAATTGGAAAATTCAACTTAAATGCAATGCACCAGCATCAGCACACCAAGTCCTATCCTATTTTTCAAAATGAAAAAAAGAATAATTGTCTGGTAACTAGTCACAACTGTATTAACACTGAATAAAGTCAGATCTCAGATATAAAGACTTAAAACACAATCACAAATCAATCTGGAAATAATCAAGATTACTTTTTAGACGTAGTATGCAATAAGCCGATTATCTTTTACTTCTCTTAAGCACTCATACAATGTCTTAAGTTTTGAATTCCATTAAAAAAAAACCATTTTATATGCTCTAAAACACAAGATTTATTGACACCACGTGCAGCCACCTAAGAAGAACACATAATTTATTCATTACATGTCAAAAAAGCAGTGAATAACTGCACTAAAGACAAAAGCAGCTATGATTAAAACAAAGTGCTAAATAAAATTTAAAATTTAAGGCCTTTTCAAATAAGAAAAATTATATAAATTTATGTCACTAATATGCGTCACTCAAAGATAGATGTGTACCATTAATTTATCAACTGTACCAGATTGATATACCATCTGGTGGGACATATAGCTTTCTGGATAATAAGTTGAAAAGAACTTTTCCACTGAATTACTGTATGAACTATCCGGAGACCATGGGATGCCACGGACTAGAACCGTGAAATGACTTGGATTGGGAGAAGATCCAGTAATATGTGCTAGCCTCATTTTAGTGATACTTTTATACTCCTAAGCAAGGCAGTAATCTTTAAATGAATGCTAGAAGAAATTTAAAATGCATCAATTGAAGTCAAACTATCCGAGTAAATAATGCATTTTGGTTGTACATCCTTACAAAGTAAAGTAGAACACAAGCTGAGCAGGATATGACGTACAATGCAAGACAATGGGTCCAAAGCCTGAAAATTTAAAAAATGAAAGAAAAAACAATCAATTAATAGCTGCTTTTCTCCATATTGGTGTGGCATCTCAATATTCTTGATTAGAACTGTCACGGGAATCTTATAAAAATGTAAAAGAAAAACAAAGAAAAGACTTGGATTCTTCCTCTTGGTTTCATAAGCAAATATGCTCAAGTAGAATTCTACAGGTCATCCCAAAACCAAAAGTAGGAGAGAACAAGCCAAATTTTATTCCTGGTCATGACACGGGTCTACAAGGCACCACCCAGATAACATTTCATTTTGAAAAAGAACTAAGGCAATCGTCCCATTATAATAATGGGTGCAACAGAACATACCATTTTGAACCTTCTTTTACATTTCCAATTGTAAATACTTCCAGTGATAGTGCTTGAATTTGCTTGTGCTGCATTTCTTCTTGCCCATAATAATTTATTGGAAGCACTAGAAAAATGCAAATCATAGCAGCAATGGTGAATACCCGAATACTGTAAAGAACAGAAGGAAAATAGCAGTGCAGTTAGTAAACCTGCAAAAAAGCAAAAGTAGGTACTGAACAACGATAATCGAAAAACTAAAGCACTTCAAAAAGTTTTAGATATAATTGCCAGCTTAGACTTCGGAAGATACTTAGCAACAAAAATTTCACTGAGAATATTGAACTTCAACATATGGGGAGACTTAATCACCTGAAAACAACTATTCTCATGAAAACTACAGCATCCACACCACCGACAGCCAGTATTTCTTCATCAGTTGCTAGCCAAGCCCTAGCGATCCAGCTTGCAGAGGGCACAAATCTTTCAAGGCAGAAAGGATCACTACGCCTTACTGGTCCTGAAACAAACTTCCGTGTAAAATACACGCATTCATTGCTTGGTTGTTTCTTCAGTATGGAATACAATGACAGAAGCACAGCAGATATAGCTATATTGATTCCGGCAGAAGTTAAAAGAGCGAGAATGTCCATCCTACTCCACTATTTCCTTTTTTTCAAGCTTTAGAAATCCAACTACTCAAGTGCTTAGCTGCTGAAGGACATCATACTACTTCCAATTTGCTGGAAACATAGGAATGTTTTTGACGACAATGGTAATGCAGAAAGAAGTTTGGCGCAATTTGACACAGAATCAAGTGCTGCATAATTGTTTTGGGATTTGTCAAGGTTCAGAAACCAAAATTTTAGCAACATTTCTCATCTATCATATGTCAAGACAAAAGTTTTAATGAAAATTCAAGTAAAAAACTAATGCTTAAACTAACTGCAGGCGAAAAGCATCAACAAACTTCAAAAAATAAGAATAAAATAAAAATATAAATAACAGTTCCCTTTTAGTCTTGTTTCCTAACTATACCAGATACAAAGCTAGCAAAAAATTCTAAATCTTTTGATGGCTGATGAAATTCCATGACTGTTTTCTCTTTTTATTTTAATTCTTTTCTCTAGTTCGAAGACATATAAATGTACAAAAAGACTAAAGAAAAACCAAGTTAATAAACATTCAATTTAAAATGGAAAATACACAGAACAATAAATTCAAGGAGAAATTCAAACAAAATTAAATCATTTTGGTTAAACAACCCAATGATAAATAAAGATTAATTAAAAGAAAGTACCTATGCAAATATCAGAGCCAAAAAAAAAAAGCGTAAGAACTTCGAAAAGGTTCCCAAACGCAGGGAGATTCTGAAACAATTCTGAAACAAAACAATTCGCTTAAAAAAGAGGGAAATCAAAAACAGGAAAATTTTGGGGCTTAGCCTGAGCCTGTTATTGCTTAAAATGCAAATGCCACGCTTTGGCTTCAACTTCAAATAAAAACAAAAAGAAAATAGTTTAGAAAAGGGAAAAACAAATTTTCTACCATTTTGCAGAGAAAAGAAATCAAGAACCCTAATTTAGAAGAAGAAAAATTAGAAACATCGGAATGTATCTTATAAAGAATTTTTTTCTTTTTGAAATAATTAGTTAGTTATTCCAATGAGTGCCACGTGTATGTTATAAATGCGGAAAATAGAAGAAGCGGACGAGATGGCAACTGACTACGCCACGTGGCGGAAAGTAAGTGGACAGCACGAAAGAACGCGAGATCCTGAAGTAGATCCCGCTTAACTGTCGGTAAAGATTCTCGATTATTAGATTTTGTTGCTGGCGTCAGATTCTGGGTTCTGCTACGGTGCATCTGCGACCAAATTTGTTTCAATTGAGACGAGGTCGGTGATGGAGGATCCAACGGTTCTTAAAATTATGACGTAATCTTACGGTTTTGATTCGTTGATAAGAAAAATTAAGTTGTGCTGATTAAAGGTCCATTAAATCTTATAGTTCAGGCCCAAACATTGCCCTCAAGTTTGGATTGCAGGTCCATTAATAAATGACACGTGTACCATTTCGCGAAATTTGATCAGCTTTAGAACTCTGGAGTTACTGGAAAAATCCGATATTAAAAGAGAGAATCAAATTCAAAGGCGATGAAAGGAGAAAAGTGAGATTAGATTTTATTTTCTGCATAAAAATTAAAAGGAAAAGAGAAGGGAAGGGTAGAAGGGATTCTTGCCATGCCATTAGGGTTTGAGATTGAAATTGAATTGCAGCGAAGGGATTGTTGAAATTTCGTTATTCGGGGAAATTGAGGGAATCGGAAAGAAATGGGAGGCGAAAGTGCTGACGGGGATAAGAGTAAGCAATGGTCGTCTCCAAACGGGGATTATAAAGCGAAAGAAGACGACCCCAAACTTTGGGGAATTTTCCTCTTTGGTTTAATTGGCGCCACTGCAACCACTTTCGCGGTAAGTTCTTCCATTCCCCCTTTTAGAATTTCAATCTTTTCCTGATTTTAATTGATTGTTTTGAAATTTTTGTTTATTATAATAAGCTGCACTGTTAGGTTTTTTTTTTCCCTTTATTTGTTTTCTTGGCCTTAAATAAATTTAAAGAAGAAAGGTTAGGTTTTTTTCATGGGGAATGGAAACAAATTATATTAATAAGTTAGTGTTGGTGGGAGCAGCTGTTTTTTAGAATTGCACATTTGATTGTAGTTACAATATGGCAGGTAAGTCAGCTAAGGAGGTCTGTTGATTGGATATATACTCAGGTATACAGAAAAGAAGTTCTTTCACCGATTTAGCTGACGATGATTCCATACTACTATAGTTGAAATGTGGAACTGTTGGAGGAAAGTCTTATATGCTTCATCATCAATATCATCATTGTTTGCTTAAAGGACATGCTGGAAGGAATTTTTTCTTAAAATTTTCAGTTGTTTTCTAGTATTTTCATTTAAACAAGGATGGTAATTGAATTGCTTCTATAACTACAAATTTAGAATCATGGCTAGTGGTTTTTCTGAAAACATACTGTTAATAGGATGATATGCATTTTTCCGAATTAAAGATTTGATCGATTTAAAGGTGAAGATTCATTTCTATGGGTCTGTTTGAAATCAGAATTATTGCTTTGATACCATGACTGTTTCCATAATGTGTTAGAAGTGTTGAAGGTCATGAAAAACATTTTATCAAGCCTAAGTACCTCTGTTTTCCTGTGCTGATATTTTTAGATATGGTTGAGCTCTGTCATGTTCGACTGGTGCCTTGTTGGATTTTTGTATGATCTGTTATTTTTGCTGATATATTATGGTTGAATATAGCATTTCATTTTTATGTATTCAGCAATCTGATCATGTGGTAATTGCAACATGAAAGTTAGTCAGGTCACATTCATCGTGGAGAGGAGGTTCTTTTCGAACATCCTTTCAGGAGGAAGCATGGAGAAGGTATAATCGTCGAATGCAAGAAGAGCATGAGGCAGAAATGGAGAGAGTGGTAAGCTTTTGGATATGTTCTAGCATTATTATTATTTTTTTTTTTTTACTGTCGTATTACTTCCTACAGGTCTGGCAACATGATTTTCAAGCCATAAGTTTAGGTTCTTTCAAATTGTGAAATGTTATTGGCAGCTATATACGATCTTTGAAGGAGCGATAAGTTGTAATATTTAGTATATAATGATGATGAAAATTTGTGTGTTGGGAATTCTTGAATCTCTGGGAGATAAACCCTAGCTTCATGTGGCTATTTTGTGCCATCTTGTGGAAGTCATGAGATTTTTCTGAAAATCTTTTGTGATTTGGTACATTGATATAGAGACAATGTGAGTTGGGGGAACAATAAGTCTTATATGAAATTATCATTTTCTTCTTTTAACAAAAATTACATCACTCTGTTTTGGGACTTAGTGTTCTTAGTCCTTAATATTTCGTATCAATTTTAAAAGCTGGGGGGGGTGGGGTGATGCTGCCTATCCCCAGCTTCAGCCCTGCTCATATTAGTTTCTTCTTTGATAGACCATATCGTCATATTGTTAATTAATTCCTTCTTCTCTTTGTAGGAGCGAATAAGGCGCGTGCAAAGTGTATTTAACAGGGAGCGAAATAAATACAAAAGGAGTTATGAGAGCTGGGAGGAAAATGGTCCCGGTGCTTATCATCACCATTTCCAGCGAGATGATTGGTATTGGAAGGCAGACACATCTTACAGAGATCAAAGAACCAATTACAGGCCACATCAAAGAGAAAGAGCAAGCTATCCATTATCACATCACTACTCAGTTTTAGGTCTTGACAGGTAATGCTGCTGTTACATAGGGTTAATAAATGCTCTTCCATTCTATTCATGTCAGCATAGACAAGAGCTTCAGCACTGATAATTGACATGTCTTGACTTCCTTTTCTTCTCAGGGCCAGAACGAAACCATATACAGAAGATGAGATTAAGGTATACTGAATTATCTTTAAAATGAACTTCTATATCACTGCTGTTGTTTTGAGGTGTAAATTGTTTTTCATTTTCTAAAGTGATACTTAATTTTGATATATGTTTGGGATTGTGTGATTGGCTATATGTGATAATATTTCCTGTACGTCTTGATTAAAGTTGACTTGCTATAACTTTATTCCTATATTAGATAATTGATTAATGAAAATTAAACCTGTGTTTGTCTTAGCCAATTGATACCTCAATCTTCTCTAGGTAGAGTGATTGCTAGTTTATGTTAATGTTTATCAAATCTCCGTCTTGTCAGACTATGAGATCCGAATGTCTAAGCCTGTGGATTCTTTCTTTTTTTTTTTTTCTAAACATATTTAATAATCACACAAATTCTTCTTGCAATACATTGGATATGTGTTTGCGTTCTATTCTTTGATATATTACCTTGTGACTGAACCACATCTTGTCAACGCCTATAGCATATTTCAGTAAGTGGAACACTTGTGCAAAACCCTTGTTCTAAATACCATCCATTTACTGCAATTTGTTCTGGTCTTCATCATTACCACTTACGGGAGTAGAGTTGCTTATCGCTTAGTGCTAACTCGTTTTATATGGATTGATATATCAATTGAAGAACTTAATTAGAAAAACTGGGGTTATTATGGTTTCTTCTTGTCACTGGATTTCACGTCTGGCCTCTGATTATAAACTGACTAAGATGTCTGTCTGCAGACAGCATTCAGAGCCAAGGCAAAAGAATTCCATCCAGATCAGAACCAAGATAATAAAGGTTAGATGTGTTGGGTAGCTATTACTAGCAAACTCCTAACCCAAGCATCATTACTTTGGATTGTTTATTAAAAGTTCGTTCCTTGTATTATATTTTCAGAAGTTGCTGAGGTGAAATTTAAAGAGGTAATGACCTCCTACGAGGCTATAAAGCAGGAAAGGAAGAACATGAGGTTATGAAAACCGGAAACCTGGTTATTTCATCGCAGGAGTTGGGAAAGTGAAGAGCAAGAATAGGGATGTAGAATACTTTAAAACCCTATACTTCTACCTCTACTGTTGGATTGGAGTTCACTCTCAGCAGTGCAAATCAATTTTTTGTTGAGAATTAACTGAGTTCATACTTATGTTGTATTTAAAGGCTTTTACTGGGAGATGAATAATGAATTTTATTCCTTTTTTACTGTGCATGAATAACGCAGGGGATTGCAATGTATTTATTAGAAGGCATGATACCATGCTTAATTTTACAGCCTTCATTTGGATATCTTGGTTCTTGCAGAGAAAAAATAGTGATTTTCTTTTATTTTTATCATGTACTGTAAATGTGTGAAAGAAAGTCAAATTCTTGGTGATTTGATAGAGCACTATTAATAAGAATTTATTGGAAGTTAATAGAGTTTTGGATTGTTGTTATAAGGTTAAAATATTAAAAAAAAAATTCCTAAACTATTTTACTTAGATAAGTTTTTATTATTTTTGCCTTATTTTAATCAAGCAAAAGAATCAGCAGCTAGGTGATTAACAAAGGCATTCTCTTTCATTTAATTCATTCATCTCGTTGATGAGTCATTTTTTTCCCTTCCCCGCAATTTTGAAAAAAAGGAAAACAAATGAGATTACAATGTGCAGTTTGTCAAGGTGAATGCTAAATTCTTGCTATAATTCGGTTCTTAACATCTGGATTTTACTTGACAGCAGCAGCTCTTCTGTAATATGCAGGAACGGTCGCGGGGAAGAACATTTGCCTAACTCCTTCTGCCTTTATAATTGGGAATATGATTCCTGATGCTCCCTGGAACACCCATTATTACCATATGTTATACGTAAATAATAAAATATATTAATATAGACAAACAGACAGATAGATCAGAAATATTCTAATAATTATTATGTATCTATATCAAGCACTGCCAAAAGATAAAATTAAAACGTACTGAGATCAATCTAGCTCCGAGCCAGATTCGCTTAGGTGAAGGGAACGGAACTAGTAAACGACCAACACCATATACTGCCACAGCAAAGAAATGCAGAACCAAGCTCAAGGGGCGAGGGTTCAAACCAGAGAGCAAGGAGATAGGGCCCGTTGAGAATACACCACCAAGGCTTAGATAATCGAAGCAGGCCTGACGCATTTCCTTCCGTGCTTGATCACGTGATGCACAGAACACCTTGTACAAGGCACCTGCCAAGGTATTGATTGTCGATGCCACAGGCTGCAAAACGTTACATTAGAAATGAGTTCAGAGTAGAAATAAGATTTTATTACCTTAGAAACAGAGAAAGTTTAGTAAAATTTTGAAATTCAATATTTTGACAAAGTGATCAGAAAATCCTCAAAACATCAATACAATTCAAGATATAGTTTACCTTACGCAAGGTGTAAAATGATTCGAGATATTTGCAGAGGCTAGGCGCATCATTGAGGTCACGTAGAGGCCTTAGTAGATCACAGAGAACAACAATATCGGATAATGCCACAGTCATTCCTCCACCAGTTAACGGATGGCGCATGTTGAATGCATCTCCCATTAATAATGCTCCAGGAGTCGGATAAGGAGAAGCTGGCATGCTCCTGTTCGGCATTGTCCTAATATTTCCCTTATCAACGGCTGCTATGAAAGAATTGTAGATTTCTGGTGGAATCTGTTACATATGCAGCACATTGTTAATCCAAGAGAACATAAAATATGCTAAAGGAATTAATCATAAATTCAGATATCATGAGTAAAGTATAACTTCTATTTAAAAAAAAAAATACATAAACCATAATGAGTTCAAAATTCCAATCTGTAAGATAAGAGCAGCTAAATACCTGAGGAGCCACAACAGTCTTCAGATAGTTTGCCATCTCCCCATTTGCAATAGAAGGAACCTTCTGACCGGGTACATCAACCAGACAGCGAACCTCGGTGCTGCTAATAGGATAGAACAAAATGGGGGAAGGATCCCCTAGTATAACATGTCCATGATTTGAGTATGGAAGATTGCAATTCTCCAGGACCAATCCCACAAAACAAGAGGGTACATCTACCTGCAGATTATAAATTAAGCCATTTAAGTTCTCAAATTACTAGTTTATTTTAAACACTAAAAAGAGAAATAAGAAGAAGAGAATATGAGAATTTGCATTTTTTTTTTCTTGACCTTCAAACAAAGGGTTGATGTGTCAACTCACCTTCGGGTTGCAAAGGGTGCGACGCAAGTTTGAAAAACAGCCATCACAAACAATGGTCAGAGGTGCAAATGCTGTCAATTCCCGGCCATCTTTAGTTTTGTACTGCACTCCTCTGATTGTCCCGTTTTCTTCAAGCAGAGAAGTAACTACCCCTTGCTCCAAACGTACACTGGCAAAAGATGGTAAAAAAGGCATAAAAACCTTGACAAATTTGTTAACATAATGTGCTACATTAGGCAATTCAAATTTTCATAATACTGAAGCATCATTACAGGTCATTGTTTTTAAACACTCAAAGTTTGAGCAATGAATTAAAAGATAAACAAGTTATTAATATCTAAAAAGGGGAAAAGACATACTTGGGAAGAGAAGCTGATTTCTCCCGCATCCTCTGTATGAAACGTCCATTGTGAAAGCTCCTACCAGATATATCTGAGTGGAACTTTTCTAAAGGATAAGAAAGTCGGGTATGTTTCCCATCCTTGAAAAGCGCATAACCAAATACCTGCTGAGCACCAATTTCCTCCACACAATCTGCAGTGAGAAAATACATAAGGCTCATTGAACTCATTCTATCACACATGAAAGCAATCAAAGACATCTAATAGTGAAAATATCAACAAATTCATAATTGAACACAGAACTTTTAACAAAATGAACATCTACACATACTCGCACAATTCAATGTTCACCTACCTTCAAGTCCCAACTCAATCAACTTGAGATAGCCACCTGGTTGAAGCAATTCACCGACAATACGGTCAGGCTCTGTCAAATCTCTTTCAATCACATGCACTCGACGTCCATCCTGTACTTTTACACCACATAATCAATTTAAAGTTGAAATAACTTTCAATAAGAATAGTGACAATATTTTATCAAAAACAAAATGCTATTATCTGAGATGATGCTTAATTTACACATAATCACCCCATTGAAAACTATGGAAGTATGTTAAATCCCCGAAATAACGGATGCTAAATGTACATATATCAATGAATTAAAAAAAAAATGTTTACTACATGTACATAATTAATATACTTCTATCAACTAAATTGGATATCATGTACAAAAGGTGGACATCAGAACAACGAACCGGCACAAAGAGAATATGCGCAGAGGTTAATTTGGCTGAAAGCCTAAATTTTGTATAGGGGCTCGTAGTTAGTGGCTAAATCAATATCTCAATGAGGTCGCAGAACGGATCATAACAAGTACAAGGTAGTGGAGGCAGACAACTTTGGAAAACCAAATACTAAAATATAATTTTGCTATTACAGAAACAAAAAATGTAATAGCATGTCCTAAGCAATCTTCAGTTAAAGCTCCTACGCAAGATTTTGTTTAAATTGACAGTGACTAATTAAGCGGAAATCGAGGGCTGCAAATTGCTTTTCTTTACATCCATTTCGCTAGGAGCATCCAATCATGATCCGTAAGTGGTAAACAAGTAAGCTTCTTTTTTTCCAAAAACAGAAATGTCAGATATATGAACCAATAATTAAAATTTAAAATGCATATAATGCTCACAAGTTACTCCCAGAATCATAGCGGACAAGCTCGTAAGTTTTTTTTTTTTGTAATAATAATGCGCAAGTAAAAGTTGCAACATGTTCGAAAATAGAGGCGTAAAAGAAGTAAAAAGGATTGTAAAATTATGTAAATAAATCGCAAGAAAGAAAAAAAAAAAAAAAGGAAAATAAGAAAAAAGTCTATTGCCGAAGGTTCCAGAAAGAGTAGGCAGTATAAAAAAAACGATCACTTTAAACTTGCAAAAGAATGAAAAAAAAAAAAAGTAAATGAAGAAATATTTACCTAATTCCAGATTAGTTACAGAGAAAATGCAAAGAAAGAAAGAGGAAAATGCTAAAAAAAAAAAGGCACCTTGCCAAGAGTGTGAGCGAGGGCGGAGCCAGCAACACCAGCTCCAACGATGATGACGTCAGTATCGCTGCCGTCAGCGGATCCGTATTCTCCATCAACCGCTGGGACGCTCTTCACCGACGCAGTCCTCGTCGAGGAGATTCCTTCACCTTTCCGTCTCTTAAAAACGACAGCGCATAACGCAACCAGCGTCATCGTGGAGGCCAAGATCCATCCCCACAAGTACGAATCCGCCATTTCTCTTCTCCTCCAAATGCCAAACCAGCGAGGAAAAAAAAAAAAGAAACAGAGGCTCCGCCAAAAAAATGACGACGTAGAGAGAGAGAGAAGGAAAGAGAAAGTCGAATCTCTCTCCCTCTTATTCCCTTTGTTCGCGGTTTTGATTACTTGGATTGCTGTTTGTTTTGTTTGTTTTTGGATGGTGCTTTGAATCCGAAACAGCTTCGGCTTTCGCTTCGCTGGCTCTGTTTTTTCCTTTTTTAAACGTTTTAAAAAACACAGCACAACAAAACAGAGGAGAGAGGGTGGGCCTTTATACAGTCCATCCATACAACCCAAAGCTAACTTGCGCCACCGTTGAGGTTGAACTTATACTACGCATCCCTCGTTCCAATTTCCAAGTAATTTAATAATCGCCCCGGTTCTTTTCCTACCTTGCTAATTTCTTTAATCTTTTTTCCTTTTTGATTTATAATTAATTTTTGTTTTGGTTTATATATCGTTATAAACATTGTCGTTAAGTTTTGGTTTAATATCATATGTACTAATTTTGAATACAATTATTGCTTATGAAATGAAAAAGACAATGACATTATGAAAATTTGTTTAAATTATATTAATAGAGTTAGATATATTTAAAAAAATACACACGATTTAAAATTTTTATCCACAATATATGTAAAATGAATTCACATCATTATTGTCGAAGATTAAAGTTTTGAACTTTTATTTTTATGTATATTTTATGTTTTATGGATTTCAGCTTTTATCTTGTAATACACATTGTTTTAAGCTTATTTTCCTTTGGCTGTCTGTTTTTTATGCCACTTGGAAGTATTCAAAACTCCTTGGTATATGAAATAGAATGAATTGTTATGTTATATGATTATTGTACGTGAAGATCTTTTAAGCAGCTTTAATAAGTGATAATTTGACATAATATCACCTTTAATTTACTTTAATTTAATGCATTTACTAAGTATGATTACTTTTATTTACCAAACTAAACCAGAATTATTATATTTAATATTATTTTAAATAATAACAAATTAACTTAATCTTAAATTAGATTTTAAAAGTGTCAATAAAATTGACGTGATTTGTAAATACTTCCAAAATTAAACGATGTAATAATTAAAACAATTTATACTTTGATCAAAAAGCCAAAATAAATCAACCCTAAAACCAGTTGACCTGTCAATTTACCACCTATAATTTATAACATTGAAATAAAAATTAAGACAACTTAAAAAAGAATCTATGATTCGATTTATATATTTCTTATGTAAATTGCGTAGATATTCGAAAGTATGAACAAGTTACATATTAAGTAAGTTCACAAGGGAATTATTTTAAATTCATATTTTGTATTCTCAGTTTTGACATTACTAATATGTTATTTTTCAAGATTATATTGATAATTAATTGATATTTTCTGCTATCGTAACACAAGCTACCCATTCCATCTATCATAACAGTCGAGTCCATCCAATTCGTTCTTTTAAGTTATTTAATTTTTTTTCTTACCCTTAAACAGTAAGAAGTTATTTGACTATTCAAAAGTGGATTCATAAGACATTTTCTTTTTTTTTCGAGATAGAGTTACAAAAATGCAACATCCGAAGCTGAATTTATATGTTAGGAATATCATATAAATTTATATCTTATTCAAAATATTTACCCCAAAAAGGGGAAAAAAAAAACAAGTAGTAAAATTCCATTCAATTTATACCACTTGATTTAAACTTTGAAGTAAAGAGAAACGACCTTTTTTTTTTTTTTCCTTGCGGAGTCAATTCATATTGATGTTGAATTGGAACACTTTGGTGGTTACTTGATAATAACAACAACATTGAAAAGATTATATAAAAACATCAATCAAATAAATATGTATAGTTTTATGTTAATAAAATTGATTTTTGCAGTGGAATTTTACCGTGCGTTTTTATAACAAGACTTAAAGCAAAACTAGGTTTTAGTCAATATTGACAATCATTCGAAGAGTAGGACAATGGGTTTTTTTTTTTCTTTTTCAAATAACGTGATTTCAATTTGTCAACGTGGAATCATACCCTTTCCCACTTGAGTTTATTTCAATTCTGCAACGCTGTTCACAAAATTAAAAGAAAAAAATGGAAGAAGTAAATGAAGAAAATGCATCGAATAAGGAATGAGAAGATCACTTTTAGTATATACATTTAATTATTTCAATAGTTTGAATGATTAACTTTATTAAAAAAAAAAAAAAAAAGAGTTTATCTCTCAAGGACGTCAACCCTTTTTGCCTTACACCAAATTAACAGAAAGCGATTTCGGCGGTTTACCATTAAAAACAAAAGGATATGACTTCCCCACTAAAAAATAAAAGAATAAAAATAATGGCATTGGTAGCTAATAACGGATTTAATAGGACGACCAAAACAACGTAGACTTAGGAAGTAAATTTCCACGCTACAAGGTTTTATGAACAAAGTCCAGCATGCATGCGTAACAAATAAGATTATTGCAGTCATATATACATAAAACAGAGTCGTTCAATCCAGTGGCAGAAATGACAGAATTTGTGCATAGTAAACCACAAGTCAAACGAAGAGCAACGCGAGTATCAAATTATGTATTCGAATTTAAAATTTAATTTAATTAATTAATAAAATTTTAAATTTTAATATTTATAATTCATTTGTTGTCTTAGATCATAATTTTTTTAAATATAAATATAAATATATAATACATATATCCAACGGTTTTTGAGTCAATAGAGGGATGGCTGTTCCACACGCAAACGTAGAAGATTGAGAGAGGGAGAGTGGCGTCAAATCATTTGGAAAAAAAAAATGAAAAATCAGGTATATATTGTGCGATTCTACCGTACCCACCAACGAGCATTTTCAACTATCTCAATCGTATTCACATGCTTGATTTTTCGAGTCCACCATAGTTTTTGGTCATTCGTGAAATTGCATGCCTAGCCGCTCTTTTTTTTAAGGAGATTAATGTTCCATCGAAAGGCACGATGGAAAGCATCCACCACACTGGAATTTCGTTTTAAGATTGATCGATGTGATGGAGATCTCTCACCTTGCTCCCAAAAATCATGAGAGAAATTATATATATATATATATATATATTACCTCTTATAAATACTTGTAACTTAATGAACTTGTTTTCATCTATACAGATTAGTCGAGATTATAAAAAAAATTATATAATTATTTTTAGTCAATGTTTGTTATTTTAAATGTGATACGTGTTGTGTCATTAAAACTGATTGAGATTAAACTTAAATAAAATGGAGAATATATATCATGAACCCTAAAAAAAATTTGTATTTTTTAAAAATTTAGGCTTTTTTCTACAAGAAAAAGTCCTAAAATAAAGGGCCATAGATGTTAGAATTCAAATTGTAAATTTATTAAATGATATCTTTTGAAGATATTGCATAAAACAACTTTTAGATTCTTAAACGATCTTACACTTTACATATTTTATTATTTCATTTACTAAAGAAACAGGCAAGATCAATACGAAGGTGATTCATACATGTGTATATATATATATATATATATAAAAGAGGAATTCACTTATATTAATGTAAAACTTCGTAGTTTGACACCTTTTCTAACCATTGATTAATATCTATCTAATGATTAATTACAAAGTCAATTTATCATTAATTATTCACTTACTTTTTAGCTTTATTTTAATTATTGAATAAAGGCTAATCAATAGCTAAAAAATAGGGCAAAACTAAAAAATAGTTGCTTACTGGTGGGCAAATATATGGGCTCTAATAAGCAGCCAAGGCATGAGCTTAATGACTAATCAGATTATCCTTTGAATTGATTCCATATTTCCCTTATTAATTTGCAAGACAAACAATCACTATTTTGATTGTTCTCTTCAAATCTTTAGTTAAGTTTTATTGATTACGTGATACACTCATTTTTTTATTTTATTGATTTAAAATAATTAAGTTTTAATTCAATCTTTATGAATAATTTTTTTAAAATAAATTTATAAGATTTAAGAAGTATCAAATAGTTATTTGTGTTTGTGTATAAATTACGCGAAATTTATTTGAATTTTTTGTACATAATTATTCAAAAAAAAATATATAAAAGTATACATATTCAAAAATATTTAAAAATAAATATTCATGCCCAATTTAAGTAATAAAAAACTAATTTAAATTTCAAACTAGAGATAAATAAATTTTAAAAATTGTTATATTTTACCTATATGGCTATGGCATTTTTTTAATTCAGTTATAAAATTAGCAAAAATATATTATCAGTCTATAAAAACAAACTAATAAATTTATCAATTAAACTAGGTTTTTAAATATATTCCTATAAGATTTTCCAATTTGAGCGGAGCCCACCTTTTAGGCCCCAGTGGCCCAGTTAATTGATTTATAAAATAAAATTTTATTTTTTTTTTAAATTAAAAATCTCAATGGCGGGAACAAAACGGAAAACTGCCGAAACCTCAGACTTTTTAAGTGGAAAGAGGCTGCATTCTCTACAAATCTCAAATCGAATCCTTAAACAAACCAAACCTAATTTCTCTCGACGAATTTCTCTCGACCTTCTCGTTACCACCTTCGAACTCTCCAGCCTTACGCAATGGAAGCTCACGCCGGCAAATTTAGGCCGCTTTTGTTAGATTCTGCTCCCTCTTTGGACGACTCTTCGGTAAAATCCTCTTCTCAAAAGGCCTTGCACTGGCTTTCCGTTATTTCCAAAGCTGTTTCCGAGCTTACGGTTTTGATAGGAGTCGGCCCTGCCACTGGCCTCTGTTCTCGCTGCTTGCGATGCTGCGACGGCGCCGTATACGTCCAACGAGGTACATACTAAATTCTTCTCGAATTTTTTTTTTCGATAATTTTGGTTTTATTGTTTATTTTATTTCACTGTTATTTGTATGCAAGGCTATGGACGGATGCGCTTGAAAACTCGAAAGACTATTCGTTAAATCAATACTAATTATTTTGGATAAAATACAGACAAATCTAAGGTTGGTGACATTCCTTTTAATTTTAATTGATTATTATTTTTTTTATCACATGGTTCGCGCGTGGATATAATTTTGATAATGACAGCCGCTAATAACTATTAAAAATTTTGGAACAATATATGCTCGTAGTTTTCAAGTTAGTACAATTGTAGTTTAATTATTGATAGAATTGATTGGGCTTAATTAAAACTATATGTTTTCACGCTTAAGATGTTGCTTTCTGCTTGTATCAGAAAACTTGTTCTATGGAAAGATTGCGTTAGAATCAATTATCCGAATCTGACGAGATATTGGAAATTATATTTGTACATTTTATGTGAAATTTATTTCTATTTTTATTATTTGCTTCTTTTATTGATTAAGAACTGCCTTAGATGGTCCCCAAGAAATGCTGTTCTCATGCAAAGGGTTACTATATTTCCTTCTCATGGTCCGCAAAAAATGCATAATTGGAAGTTTGTCTTATTGTCTCCACTCTTATCTGTAGCCGTTTAGGTGAAGAAACATAAAAATGTAGACTGATGACTCTCTAATTAGTTGCGCATTAATTTGTACATTTTTCCTTTGGTCAAATTTCTTTCATTTTCGTGACGTGAGTCATTTATATTTTGCATAGCTGATTTCAATTGAGCACCTCTTTGCATGGTCCCCAAATGTGGTGTTTTCACAGAGTAAATTACCTGACAAGAACTAAAAGTCTAAAACTTGGTTTTGGGACCAAAAGGGCTCTTTCTTTCTTTAAACTCATTGTTTCCAATGTTGATGGCTGATCTAGGTAGCTTTATACTGTTCAGAAAGCTTCATTACCTCGTGTAATATGTAGCTTTCTGATGCTAGTGGTAATATATTTGTTTCTTTTGAATGTTTAATGTTTTTGATTGGTGATGCCCTTCCTTCATTGTTTTTACTTGTTTGTCATTTTTGGCTAATTACGCTATTGACTGGGCAACAGAATCATTTTTCTCAAGGAATGATGCAACCCTGTCAGGGGTGGATGTAAGAGTGGTAAGGCAGGGCCTTGTCCTCCCTTGCTTATCCAAACTACTTAGATTCTTCAATTATCTTACTCAAAAAAATGGTAAAAATCGATTTTGGCCCCCCAAAAATTTATAATTCGATCATTTTATCCTGATCCCCCAATATAAAATTTTTGACTTCCCCTCTGCCTACGCTGCTCATCAAGAAATATTAATAGCATACCAGGTACCATCTCTAAAATTGATAGATGAAAGATTCTGAATCCCTTATGTTGTCCTTAATCAATGTCCCTTTCAGGGTCATGTGTTTGGCTCTACTCATGGGAAAAGAATAATAACTTCTCACAATGTAATGTACATTGTCATGGAGGAGGCATTAGATTATGCAAACACAGTTTTTTCTGCATGCCTGATGGTTATCAGATATTGAACTCCAAGAAATACCTTTCTGTAAGGATGATCGATGCGTAGGCATCAACTATACTTAATACTGTTCTACCTCCCAAGTCAATCCGTGATTCATATTATCATATATATATATATATATTCAGGCAGTTGCATTGTACATTCAAAATCTATACTTGAATGCTATTTGCATATTGGCATCATCTTTTCACAATGAGGTTACAAACTTACAAGTGGTTAAAGTAATGCTTGTTTGTTTTTGCAGGAATTACCTTTAAAAGGTTACAAGGTGACTGCATCATGCCATCTGAGAAGCAACAAAAGAAAGAGAAAACATTGATTTAGTGATGCACTGCATGATGGAAACTTCTGTAAATTCTAACCTAACCAATTATTAGTCGTGTTTCCTTTATGTTTACCCCTCCCAATGTAATGAGAATGCTGATAAAAGAGTTCATACTGACTAGAAAGCCACTTCTGCGAATTTATTTTCTGTTATCACTTTAGCAATGTATAATTCCATGTCAGCAGAAATATTCTTTTGCAGCGCTATAGAAAGCCACACGTTAAGAAAGGCGGCTGCATCACTGGGCTGAGCCTCGGGTTCGTTCGTTGAAGTAACTTTAGTGTCGAGATACTGTTTTACGTCAACATTGTTCAACATCAAGCAACACATTGTCCATCATAGAGATTATAGTGTAAAATTTGAGTCAGTGCATCCTTTTTTTTTTTTTTTTTTTTTTGCGTGAGTGAAATAAGCCTGCAAGCAATCAATTGCTAGTGGAGCCTCAAGTCTTAACCCTTCATTTATAGGGATCAGCTACATGGCAAACGAATGCGTGAAAGGTGAGCATTTTTATTTTAGGGTTTGATTATTTAAGACCCCGCTAGGCGATGAGCCCAGAATCCTTGATGGGCATGTACAAAATGCAAAAAATCTAAAGAGCAAGCAGCCCATGATCACCTTAATGATGGTTCGCGGACCAAAAAACAGACCACGGTTGACTGAAAGTCAACGTTATGTTTATTGACTTTGCTTTTGAGTGGGTAGCCTAGCCGTTGCAAATTGAAAGCTTAAACGCTCGCTAATGGTAAAATGTACACACAAGTACACCAACGAAATTTCATTTCAACGAAACAAAAAATCGAAAAAGAAAAAACAAAGGCCTTATCAGGAAATGAACTCGCTAGCTGGTAGGTGTCTAGTCGCTATTGGCTTTCCTTCTACTTCCCGTAACCAGTTTGTCATTCCAGTAGTGCCCTTTTGGTCTTTATAATCTAAAGAAAATAATCGAGACCAAGACAACGGGCATTCCAACGGAAATTTCACGGCATTTATATGTGTCAACACGTTATTGGCCACGTCAGTTCCAATTTGGAGACATATATTATATACCGACTCAACTCTCAAGACTTCTGGTCCTTTTCTTCCAAGTTCCACGCCTTTCAACGGTCTTAACAACCAACCCTCAAAATGACGCTTCTATCCTCATCAGATCGCAAATACCGGCGGAATCCTCGAACGCCTCTCCTCCCTCAAAAGTTGGAGGATCAATTACTCGAGACTCACGGATCCGGCTTCGATGGGGCGTCGAATTCAGGAGCCGTATTCAACCTTTCCACCACCATCGTTGGAGCTGGAATCATGGGGCTTCCAGCTGCCGTCAATCAATTGGGCTTAATCCCGGGCATAATCACAATCATATTCGTCTCTCTGTTGACGGAATCATCAATAGATATGATTCTCAGGTTTAGCCGAGCCTCCAAGTCGGCCACGTATTCAGGAGTCGCCGCCGACGCTTTCGGTGGGTCCGGCCGTAACATCCTTCAATCCTGCATCGTTATCAACAACTTGGGCATGCTCGTTGTTTACATGATCATCATAGGTAACGTAAATAAGGACACAATTATCCCCCACGCTGGAACTATTAATAGCCGTTTGATCACGACTGAATTTGAAATTTTTGGCAGGTGATGTGTTATCGGGGACATTGGTGGATGGGTTCCAGCACAGGGGAGTAATGGGAGAATGGTTCGGCGAACATTGGTGGACCTCACGTTCGGCTTTACTCTTGTTCACCACACTTTTCGTTTTTGCTCCTCTCATTTCTTTCAAGCGCGTTGGTAAGTGGGAACTAACTAATTAACTTGTCAAAATTCTAAATTGTTGGCATAAAATAGTTAAGAGTCAACTCTTTTTTTTTTTTGGTTACTTTTAGATTCTTTGAGATACACATCAGCATTGTCGGTTGGATTGGCGGTTGTGTTTGTGGCAATAACAGCGGGAGTTGTAATTGTCAAGTTGATGGAAGGGAAAATTGGAGTGCCTCGACTAATGCCAAAACTTGTTAATCAGGCATCGTTTTGGAAGCTCTTCACCACTGTTCCTGTAGTAGTTACTGCTTATATATGCCACCATAATAGTACGTCATCATAGATAGATTGTTTCTACACTGTTTAGTACTTCCAATGCTATTCGTGACTATCATAATTTGGTTGTGTTTTATTGTTTGTTCGAGTTAATTTTCATCCAATCTGCTCAAAATTGATTTACTTTCACTTGGTTGGTTGGGTGTATTGAGGGTAAGAAATGCTTAATGTGTAGATACATAGAACTCGGCAAAGGCCAGCTTGACCTGTTGTAATTCAACATTACATAGAATTACAAATATGACATTATTAGGACTGTTAGTATTTTGTGAAGCTATCACTTGAAGTATTCCGTATCAAAATTGTTCATTTTCGAGACCAAGAGAGATTCATTCTGTTTATATTATTCCTTTTATTACTATCTTTCCGTGCATTCCATTTGGTGCAGATTCTTTTCTTCTTGTTTTTTTTTAAATTTGATATTTACATTTCAACTATCTGGCACACCCCCTAGTCTTACATAATAAAGATTGTTAAATGTTTCTGGATGATTGCTTGCTTTTGTTACCATTGATTAACGATTTTCTCTCTTGAATACACCTTGCAGTACTCCCAATAGAGAATGAACTTAAAGACCCCGCACAGATGAAGTCAATAGTTAGAAAATCCCTCATATTATGCTCTTCTGTCTACATTGCTACCAGCTTCTTTGGAGTAATCCTCTTTGGGGATAATACTATGGACGACGTGCTTGCCAATTTTGACGGTGATCTCGGAATTCCATATAGTTTATTGCTTGATGATCTGGTCAGAGTGAGCTATGGCCTTCACCTTATGCTTGTTTTCCCAATAGTGTTTTTCTCCCTTCGTCTCAACGTCGATGGCCTTTTATTTCCATATGCTATTCCTATTGCTTTTGACAATAGGAGGTTCTTCTCGGTTACAGTAGCTCTTATGGGTTTTATACTTATGGGAGCCAACTTTGTTCCCAGTATCTGGGATGCCTTCCAGTTCACTGGTGCAACTGCTGCAGTTTGTGTCGGTTTCATCTTTCCAGCTGCAATCACCCTTAGGTAAGTAGTAGCTATGTACTTATATATGCAGTTTCTGTTGAATTTAGTGTCATAAGAATTTTATATGCAACATTAAGTTGGGATATGATGTTATCAACGGCAAGAATATTAGTCCATAAATTAAAGATTACGGTGTAATATTGGCCCAAGATTAACTTGTTGGATAAGGGATTTTGATAGATGAGATGGCATAAAAGAAATCGGAACCCATTTGATGGAAAAAAATAAAGTTTTGCAACCGATACGTATGTTTTTATCAACTGAGAAAACGTGTTTTGCTCTAACCTTCTTTATAATGTGTTAAAATAATTAACTGTTCTGATGTGCAACCATGCAGGGACACCCATGGTATTGCAACAAAGAATGATAGACTAATATCATGGATGATGATCTTTCTTGCTGTCTCAACAAGCACAGTGGCTGTAACCAGTGACATTTATAGCAGTTTTAGCGTTGACGAAGGAATTATAGCATGATTCTATGGGAGGGTGCATGCGAGTCCGGTGTAGTAACATGGTCGGAAACTCGAGATAACGAAGGGAACAGTCTGGGTTTCTTTCATTGAGTTTATCCTCAAAGCTGACTTAATGAATATACGAGCAATAAGCTGTGGAAGGAGTGACTATTGCAGCATCTTAAGAGGTTTGATACGACATTTTCCATGAAAAAATAATGCAGGTATTTAGTAATTAATTCTTGATTCTTGGGGAGAGTGCAGCAAATCGGGGAATTCTGAATATTTCGAGAATATTACAGGATTATAGCGTACTTCAATTATGCAATTTTTATCTCTTACTTTCCCTGCTTGTTTTTGTCATAATGGTTTGTATTTGCTTTTATGAAAGCTTTGGCCGAGTCCTATTTGGACCTTTACAGCATAGCTTTGCGAATATTTTTTTGTCGTCTTTTTCTTTTTCTTTGTCCTTTATTATTATTATTCAGAGTAGATCGCGGGTAAAACAATTTAGACGCCAGCTCTGGCTGCTAACAGAATCAGTTTTTAGCTGATGTTGTAGGTTGGCCTTGCTTGCAGTGTCCAGATTGTTGCAGTAATAGTTATGAACTTGTAGCCTATGGGCTATGGCTGTCTATTAACATTTTTTTGATGAATTGAGTTTTTGGGCTCGTTTAATTGATAGGTGACTTTATTGAGTGTTTTATAGATTGTCGGAGTTTGATCTCTAAGCATCGAAATTAAGAAGTTAGCATTAAACTAATAATTTAGTTTTTTACCAATAGGTCATATAAATGTTGGCCATTGAGGGTACGAGAAGGGGCAATATATTTATCCATCAAATTGTCTTAATATTTAGTTAAAAACTTGAGATGCTATTCGGATTTTTTATTTATTTTAAGATATTCATATTTAATATATATTTAAAAATAATATAAAATATGAGCTTTTAAATGTATGAAAAAATTTAAATAAATTTATATTAAACAAATACTCATATTCGATAATAAGTAGAATTCAATATAGTTGTCAACTTAAAAATATCTGGTTCGAATGCGAGAAAAAAATAGTAAAATTCAAAGGTTACGGCTAAAATTTTTTAAAAATTTTTTGTTTAAATCCGAATTAGGCTTGATGCAAAAACTTAAATTATTATTTAAATATTAATAAAAATTATTTTTTATTAATATTTATATATTTTTATAATTAAATTAATGAGGAAAAATAGTGAAATTTATATGTAAAGGTGGACGGGTTGGGTCAAGTTAGGTTAAAAATATTTTTTAGATTTTTTGTCTAAATCCGAATTGGGCTTGGTGCAAAAACTTTAATTATTATTCAAATATTAATAAAATAATTTTTATATTAATATTAATATATTTTTATAATTAAATTTAAATAAAAATATCTTTTATTATTAACAAATAGTAATTAGACTTAATTAGATCAATCTAAATTTAAAAAATCTATTTCTAAAGATCAATTTGAACCACTCAAATTTATTAATTGAATGAATAAACAGAGTCATAATCAAATCTATTTACAGGAATATGAGAATTACATATATATATATATATATATATATATTCCCTAGGGTTGTCAATGAACCGAGCTTGATCAAGCAGACTTTTGTTTATTTTTAAGTCTGTTCGTATTTGTTAAGAAATTTAAACTTGTGTTCATGTTTTTTTTATTTAAAATTAAGTATATTCATGTTTATTCGTTAAATTAAATTAATGTTCGTTCATTTAAATTAAACGAACTTGTTCATGAACACTAAACGAACATGTTCATGAACATATAATCAAATATATTTGTGAATAAATAAAAATATATTCATGAACAATAAATAAATAAATCTAAACAACTTTAAACAAACTAACAAATATGTTTATTAGCTTTAAATATAAATATTATTAACTAAAAATATATTTATGAATAATAAATAAAATTTTAATTAGCTTTAAATTATTTATAAATAAATTTATTCGAGAATATAAATTAATCGAATATATTATATTCATATTCAATCTGTTTAATAAACAAATCTCAAAGTTTTATTCTTATTCATTAATTTAATTTAATTAATAAATAAAAATTAAATTATTTATAAACTATGGATTAAACATTCTATTCATTTAGACTCCTAATATTCTCATCGAGCCATGCAGTATCCAAACACGAGAGGCTTGATGCTGATCGGTTGGTTTGACGATGTGTGGCGCCAGGCGACATTAATTATTTGACGTCTCAAACTTGCGTTCTTGAAACGATGCATGGTTTTAATTTCCTCCCGTAAACCACGTTGGACTGTCCCAACTTTCAAACCAAAAGCTCCATAGTACATATTCCCAAGCTGTTAGGTGCTTGTGCTAGGTCCAACCCAAATGATTGACGTGTTAATCAAAGTTTCTTTCCCCCCTTTTTTTTTTATTAAATGCTGATTACCGCAATAATTAAGCGATTCATTTTCAATTTTATAATCGAATTAATCAACAATAAAATGTACTTTTTGATATATTTAATATATGTCACAAATATTTACTTTTATAAATAAATTAAAAATTTATAATTCAATTTATTTTTATTTTTAATGTAAAAATTTTTAATTTTATAAATAAATTAAAAATTTATAGTTCATCTTATTTTTATTTTTATTATATTTAAAAAATATATTATTATTTTATATTTATTAATAATATATAAAAGTTTTTATATAATTTTAAATTTTTTATGGGTTTTTGTTAATTGCTACCATCAAAGGTCCCACATTTGTCTTTTCTACATTTCTCGTCTTAAAAACTGGGTAATTTAATATTTTTTTCATGGGGGGAATAAAAGTACCCATCTCAATGCATGGCTTGTTGAGAACAGTTTTATAATAATAATAATAATAATAATAATAATAATTATTATTATTATTATTATTATTATTATTATTATAATAATCAACAAAATTTTAAAAATTACCACCTTAATTATTATTCATTAGTAGTTTTTTTAATTAATTGCTTTGGCATTATTGATTATGACTTGTAAAATTAAAAAAACAGGAAGGTACCATATCTTCTTATTTTTCATTCATTGTTCCATTCTTTTTCACTCTTTTTACCAATCTTTTTCTTGATGATAAAATGATATTTAAATATACTTTACAGCATAATATGAGTTGTTTTTCTAGATGCCTTGGAGGAAGGTGAATTGAAAAAAATTAATAAAATAAAATAAAATAAGACTAGAATCTAACAACTCAAAAAGAAACAAATTGTGTGTGGAATAGAAGGTTTGTTTCTAAAGCTTATTTGTGTTGTCACACATTCACACAAAATATGTGGTATTCCATCCCAAAAGTAAATAATATTCCCTAAATCCCAAGCTTACTACCCATTGAAGTATGGTATATATTTGCTTTCATATTATAATCATATTTATAAATTCGAGTTTTAATTTAATCAATTTCTGCAATCATTCTTAAAAATTAGTATTTATAATTTTAATATTCGAATTTAAACACCTGCAACTCTTTCTTCTGTCTTTAAACTGTGACTTTTTTTAAAAATAATAATAATAATAATAATAATAATAATAATAATAATAATAATAATAATAATAATATAATTAGGCTTATGCACCAAACTTTCCTACCTTTGATCTTCAATAATTAGGATACACTTTTGCCATAAAATGAGTGATGAATTACTAACAACATATGCCAATTGGGAATAACAATTTGAAAAAAAAAATGAAAAGTTTTTTTTTTTTCCTTTTATGAGGAAAAAAATAAAAGGTTAAAGCATTTTTTATTTCATTTTAGAAAAAGAAAAATATTTGAGATTATATATGAGTAAAATTTTTGTCATTGTTTTTTTGTTGAATTTATGAAAATTTTAAACGTGTATAAAAATATGCATGTTGGGTTTTTTTTTTCTTAGTTTTGGCTTTTTTTAATTACTAATGTTCCGTAATTAAAATGTTTATATTTAATATATTGATAGTGTAAAAACATATTATCGGTGAAGAATATGGAGATCATCGAAGAGAGATGGTGTAATTAGTGTTTAACTGTTGATTAGCCAAATAAATTAGTTTTAATTAAAAATTGATGAATATTTATTTTTAAGTCCTTCTTAATTTGTAATTTGATTCATTAATTATGTGACAATTTGTTGTTTTATTGATATTATCAATGCATTAAAATATAAATAAAACCAAAGCCAATTAAAAAAAAATTATAACAAAAAAAATTATATTTTATTTAACAGTTAGACATCTAAAAAAAAAAAAGAAAAAAGAAATAATCACACATCATAAGAGAGACAAAAAAGAACAACCAAAAACTTGCTAGACAAAGAGAAGAGAGGAGCACAACATGATAAAATACAAATTACCTGAAATTTCATATTCATGAAATTATTATTATTATTATTATTTTTATGAATTGACTAATCCATATTTAATTAATTTATAAAAATGATTTAGCTATAAATCTTTTGATTACATTAATATTAGTAGTGATTAAAACATTCTAACAAAAACAAGTTTTGAGTGTCGGTATAGTCTATTGGGCCAAGACAAACCACTCTTTAAAATTAAAATCACTTTAAAAAGAAAAATTGTATCAAACTAATTAAATTCGTCTGACCCCATCATTTAATTAATGGAATTCAATCAACCATCCACTTTATTTTAGGCATTTTCTTATGTATATTGGTGATCAATTATGCTTATGACCAATGTTCTTTACTTTCACCTAATCTTATGATTTTATGATTATATAATACAAATACTAGGGTCCTACATGCTTTGCAATTTTTTTCCCCTTAAAATATAATATTAATAATATTTAGTTTAATGTTAATGTTTTATTTTACAGTACATTCCCTTTTGTTTAATTGTAAGATAATCATATGGAGAGTTGTCATCCATGATTGTTAATTACTTTCACTTGCCTTGATTTTTCTTAGTTTAAATTTGTTGACTAATGTTTTTATTTATTTTTTTCTCAAAATTCCATTCATTTCCCTCTTTGTTACTGACCAAAAAACTATTAGATGATAATTATCACCCAATGTTGGGCTACTTTTATCTTGACAATGGATAATTGCACGTGAAATATTTAGTAGGTTTATAGTCGTTCAGTAAATTCAAATACCAAAGATGATTTATCATTATTTATTAGATTCATAAATATTTAATAATTAAATATAAATAAATAAACGTAATTCAAAACTAAGGTAAAATGTAAACACCTATATTTCAAAAACACAACTTTATAAATAATTCTTGATTTTTCTCTAAGTATTCTCAAATCTTTATTAATGATCGGAGTACGAGATACAATTTTAATATCTTTAGCCACTTTTTATTTTTATATTAAAAAAATTACTTTAATGAGGAATAGCCGAATAGACTCTAAAAACTTTACTTTGTATTTAAAAAAATTAGTTATTTTTTATAAAAAAAATATTTTATAATTATTTTAAAAATAATTTTTTAAAATTTTTACTTATTTTTAAAGTTACATAAAATTTTAATTTTTTTTAAAATGATTAGACTTAGCCGAGCTTTGAATTTAAAGGTCATGCTTTTTTGCTATTTAAAGAAAGCGAAATTCAAAATTTCAACCTAAATGGATGTTCAACAATAAAGTCAAGTTGTTATGTCTTTTCTACCTTTAGACAGCTCACTAACACCCAAATTAAGTACCAGAAAAAATACAGAAGCAAACTGGTTTGGATATTTAAAATTTTAAAATATTATATATATATATATATAAATAAATAAATATTTTTTAACAAATAAAAATTCTTGAGACGACAGCATGCAGCTGGCAACAGAGCGAAGGTTGCGCCAAAGCAGTCGAACGGATCCTATGTTATCTCTCTCATCTCTCTCCGACCCACACGTGTCACAAGATCAACAGCTGATTTGACTTCTTCCTATGAATCCAACGAACACAGATTATTATTCCAAAATTCCCTTCCAACCACGACGGTGAACATCAAATTTACAATTTAACCCCTTATCCTATGTTTCAGAATTCAGACCAGACCAGACCAGACCAGACCGCTGACCCCGCAGGACTCTACTCTGTTCTCTTTTTTTCCTCTTAAAATTTTAAAATTTGAAATGTTTCGAACTTTATCACGTTTCACGTGACAGTGGTCAAATTGTTTTTTTTGAAATTTTTTATAAAATGTGGCTTTTGAAATTTAAATAAGAATAAAATAATTATTTTGATGAAAATAAAATAAAAAAATATTATATAACTTGATTTGTATAATAATGTAGAATACTAATATTACTAATCCATTTGATTGACTAAAATTATATAAAAAAATAGTGAAAAATAAGTCTAAAAATATCATCTTACCTTTTGAAATAAAAGATCATTTAGTTTTTTTTATAAAACTTCATTTAATTTACTGATTAAAATAGGTTATTTTAGCAAATTGTCGGTGGCAGATTCGACGTCCGACGGTCTGAGGCTAATACTGACTGTTGACACTGTTCTTCGGCAAAAATAATCGTCAGGAGGGAAACCGCATTTATGACGCTTGATTATTTTTCCATTTTTTTTATATTATTCGTTTCCCCTTTATTTTTTGCTGACAATCGAAAAATAAGAAAATTAAGTTTTTTATTTTTATTTTTATAAAATTATGATTGGAAATCCCAATTCCCAAACAAATAAAAAAGTATTAATAAATTAAAATATTGTTTGGGTTCAATCAAAATTGGTTCTGATTGAGTCTTAACTCACTATCATAGTGGTTCAGCCAATCAAAATTTAGCCCATTAAAAATCATTGAATTTCGTTTAAAGCAGTCAAATTTCAATTACCAAACATTAATTTTACCAATTATCATAAACATAGCATTAATTAAAAATTGATGTAGTGAATTTCAGTTGACCTAGTGCTTCCTCTTTCTTTCTCTTTTTTTTTTCCTTTTTCCTTTTAATTGTTTAACTTTGAAATATTCTTTCAATTAACAAAATTATTGTAAGTGAATCTTTATTTCATAGGTATCATTCATTAATATTGATTTAAAAAAAAAACTTTTAAACGAAATTAAGCAACTATTATATATTTGATTTATTTTTAAATATATATAAAAATACAAGTTTACACTTTACACTACTAATCCTTCTGGCAAGTACAAAAGTTAAGACAATGATAAAATAAATTTTCAAATTTCAATCAAAAGGCATTTTTCCAGTTTTACCGGTTACTACAGTAAAAATAGGAGAATTGATATTTTATCTTATTTTTTAATTCTAAAACTTTATGTATTTATCTAATATTATTTTATTTTATCGTATTATAATTATATTTAAAATTTTTTATATTTATTTTAATTTTGATACGTTTATAATTCATATTAAATATATTTTAAAAATATATTTATATAATATTTTAATTTTTAAATTTTATATATATTATATTCGTATAATCAAATCAAATATTATCAAAATTTTATTTTCTAATTTGACACTAATTTTGAGCATCTCTATTTTCTTGCCCTCGAAAAAATAAATATAAAAAACAGAAGCCATTAATTTTATTTAAAAAAAACACTTTTTTAACACATTTTTGTTTGTTACAAGGATCTCTTTTAACTTTCTCGAGATTTGGCCTACATTTTCGCGTGCGATCATTTACTCATTAGATTTTTTTTTTAATTTATTTTCCTTTTCAGAATGGTATAAATTTTTTTCTTTTTATTTCCTTTTAATCGCACGCGAAAAATAGCGTCACCATCGGAGCTTGCCGTTTTTTACAAGCGGGAAAATCTCTTCGATTTTAACCGCACTGTAAGATTCATCCCGATGATTTTGGTTTTATTATTATTTCTAGGGTTAGGGCTCATGTTTGTCTTGTCGGTCTTTGCAGCTTAAAAGCAGTTGTTGTAAGGAAAAAAAAAATGAAAAGAAAAAAATTGTCATTGTCGGAAATCTGAAGGTATTAAAACAATCTTTTTCCGTGGGTTAATTAAGATTTGGTTTATGGTAAATTGTTTTTTAATTTATTGTTTTGCCCTTTTGAATCCTTTGATTTTGACAGACAACGTGCTGTCGTGTTGTGTGTCTTGAAAAAAAGTGTGTAATCTAATGTGAATTAATTTATATTATTTTCGGAAATCTCAAAATTTTCAAAACAATTTTTTCCCTTTTTTTTTTTTCCTCAGAATATCCAAATCAAAGACGTGTTGAGCTGTTACCATCTTTTTCCCAATTCTCTCTTTCCTTTTCTATTTTTTTTTTCTTTTTGGTTTGTTTCAAGGCACCTTCTTTTGCAAGCTGTAATTGAATGAGAAGAGCCTTTTTGAAACTTCCTTCCGAGTTTTTCCCCCCCACTTCATAACAGGTCAGAACTGTGAAGCTCCTCTCTTTCTAAGCTCATCCTTCAAAACCCAATCCTCATTGTTTTTTTTTTTTTTTTTTGTGTTTTGGGTATAAGTTTTGGGTCGCCATGATTTAGAGAGACGCCCTCGCTTCTTTGCTTTTAACAAAATCCACGCGTCTGCGTCCTCCTTTTGTTTGCTTTGTTTCTTCTGCTTCTTCATCTGATAATGGTGTTAAATTTTTAGACCTTTTTTTCTGCCACATTTTTTCAAATTTTTACCACGTCAAGATCGAACCCGGCAGCCAAGTTTCAAGGGTAAGAAAAACCAATAATGGCGCCGTCTTTTTATTGGTGGGCGAAAGGCAGCCATAAAGGAACCCCGGTGGTTGTCAAAATGGAAAACCCAAACTGGTCAATGGTCGAGCTTGAAGGTCCATCCGAGGACGATTTCCTCATCGGCAACACTTCGTCAACCGGTGCGAGAGAAAAATCGCGTGGCAAAAACGCGAAGCAACTCACTTGGGTTCTCCTCTTAAAAGCCCACCGTGCCGCTGGTTGCTTAACCTCCATTGCCTCTACATTTGTCAGTCTCGGTTCAGCCATCCGTCGCCGAGTCGTCTCTGGTCGAACCGACACCGACAACGACAACGAAACCGACAACTCTTCCTCCAATGAAAACAAAACCGTTAAAGCCAGGTTCTATAACTGCATCAAAGTGTTCCTTTGGCTCTCTTTGTTGTTACTCGGTTTCGAGGTTGCCGCGTATTTTAAAGGCTGGCATTTCGGTTCTCCAAAACTTCAATTACAGTACATTTTCACTGCGCCATTTGGTGTTAGAGATTTGTTCGATGGGTTATACTCTCGTTGGGTTTTGTTTCGGGTGGAGTATCTCGCTCCACCTCTTCAATTTCTCGCAAATGTCTGCATTATTCTTTTCCTTATCCAAAGCATGGATAGGTTACTCCTCTGTCTGGGTTGTTTTTGGATCCGTTTCAAGAAAATCAAACCAATTCCCAAGCAAGATGCTGTTGCAGATCTTGAATCTGGGGAAAACGGGTTCTTCCCAACGGTTCTCGTTCAGATCCCTATGTGTAACGAAAAAGAGGTGAAACCCCAAAATATAATGAACTTTTTAATCAATTTATGCTAAACCCATGTTTTGATTATAGTTTAAATTTTAAATCTTTATTTGCAGGTTTACCAACAATCAATAGCTGCAGTGTGTAATTTGGAGTGGCCAAAGTCGAAGATTTTGATTCAAGTTTTGGATGATTCTGATGATTCAACCACTCAGCTGCTTATTAAAGAGGAGGTGCATAAATGGCAAAAAGAAGGTGCCCACATTGTGTATCGACACCGAGTAATTAGAGATGGTTATAAAGCTGGTAATCTTAAGTCTGCCATGAGTTGTAGTTATGTTAAAGACTATGACTTTGTTGCCATTTTCGATGCTGATTTCCAGCCGGCCCCCGATTTTCTCAAACGAACCATCCCCCATTTTAAGGTAACTTAATTAACTGCTTCTGTTTTGAGGTAGGCACAATTTAGTAAATTCCAGCGCAAGTTAGTATGTGTAGGATTAGTTTAAATGTAATTGTATTTTGGTTTATATGCTTACAGGATAATGAAGATGTAGGCTTGGTTCAGGCAAGGTGGTCCTTTGTGAATAAGGATGAAAATTTGCTAACAAGACTGCAAAACATAAATTTGTCTTTTCACTTTGAGGTAGAGCAGCAAGTGAATGGTGTTTTCATTAATTTCTTTGGGTTTAATGGGACTGCTGGTGTTTGGAGGATTAAGGCTTTGGAGGATTCTGGTGGGTGGTTGGAAAGAACAACAGTTGAGGACATGGATGTTGCTGTCCGTGCTCATCTTCGAGGATGGAAGTTCGTTTTCCTCAATGATGTTGAGGTATGGCTCTAGTTTAACCTGTGATATTGGTAGTTGAATCTAGCAGCCCTTAACTTTCTTTGGAGTTAATGTTTCCGGTTTTTATTATCTGTTCAGTGTCAGTGTGAGCTGCCTGAATCTTATGAAGCTTATAGAAAACAGCAGCACAGATGGCACTCTGGACCCATGCAGTTGTTTCGCCTCTGTTTGCCGGATATTATCCGTGCTAAGGTGAATACTTTTTCGAAATGCTCTTTTGCTTAGGCTAGCTATTTTCTTGTTTTGTTAAATTCAATAATTCTTCAGTGATTCATATTCCCTAACTTTGTTCTTGTTCTGTTCTTTTAATTGATGCAGATTAGTATGTGGAAGAAATTCAATATGATCTTTCTTTTCTTTCTGCTTAGAAAACTGATCCTACCGTTTTATTCTTTCACTCTTTTCTGCATAATTCTTCCCATGACCATGTTTGTTCCGGAGGCTGAGCTTCCAGCATGGGTTGTCTGTTACATCCCTGCTACAATGTCATTCCTCAACATTCTTCCAGCCCCGAAATCCTTCCCATTCATTGTTCCTTACCTTCTTTTTGAGAATACCATGTCAGTGACCAAGTTCAATGCCATGATCTCTGGTCTTTTCCAACTTGGTAGTGCATACGAGTGGGTTGTTACAAAAAAATCGGGTCGATCGTCTGAGGGTGATCTTGTCTCCTTGGTTGAGGAAGATACGAAACATCATCGTGGGGGATCAGAGCCCAATCTTGATGAAATGAAAGCAGATATTCAGCAAGAACAGAAGGCTAGGAAAAAAAGGCATAATAGGATATATACAAAGGAACTATCTCTGGCATTCCTTCTTCTAACAGCATCAGCTAGGAGTCTCCTGTCTGCACAGGGAATCCATTTCTATTTCTTGCTATTTCAAGGGATATCTTTCCTCCTGGTTGGTCTAGACTTGATTGGTGAGCAGGTTATATAAAGGACAGATTATGAACTTTGTATGAAAGTGTGATTGATATAAATGCAGCTG
This sequence comes from Adansonia grandidieri, assembly GCA_038382065.1. NCBI lineage: Eukaryota > Viridiplantae > Streptophyta > Magnoliopsida > Malvales > Malvaceae > Adansonia > Adansonia grandidieri. Next base: position 968,932 of record JBBYHK010000017.1, on the reverse strand, counting down.
ATCGACAGGGGTGGACGCCAAATCTGAGTATCAATGAAGTTTGCAAATGAACTTTAATGGGAGATTTAAGGAGGGCTGTGCCTGACAGTGCTTTTCATCGTCTTCGACTCTCTAGATTCTGGTTCCAAGTCTACCCAATGCAAGAAGAAATTGTATTGCATGGACAGAACAATGGCCTTAATTCGGCCATATGCATGCTTGAAAAATGGTAATACTCTTCAGTATATGTGTAAGGTTTTTTCCTTTTTTGATTCTTTTGTTATTCTGTCAGATTCTTTTGTAAGAAAAAATTGTTGTTCAAACATCAAACAGGAATTTAGTTACAGTTTCAAGGCAATGTTTCTTATCCTCCTTTTCACTTATGTATATACTTTGGGATGATAAACTGAGCTGATTTCCATTGAAGCTGGATGTGCCCCTTTGTCACATTTAGCTATTGGGATAATCTTATATAATCTAACCCTTTCGTTTCACCAAATCCAGGAAAAGTTAAAATCATAGCAATCCTTAAATGAAGCTTCAATCTTTCATATTTGGACAACTAGCCCTCTGTAGTATTTACTCTTAACAAACCTTCCCTTAAAACCTCTTTTCTGATTTCGTGAACAAAACCCAACTTTCTAATTAATAGTTGGAAAGTTGCCGAGGAATAGCTGAGAAAAGAGTCTTAAAAAAGTGAACCCTTTTCATTTCTTAGTACCTTTCAGTTTCGGTGGACGGCAAATGGCAGGTTTATACATTTACTTTCTTTCTTAAGATTTTTCAGCTTGACAGCTAAAAAAATTGAGATGGAAACATTATAGCGAGTTTAAATCTTTCTTGTACTGAAACTGAACAATTACAACATATATATATATATATATATGAAGTACGAACTTAGGTAGCTGGGAAGCACATGGGGTCGCCATTGTCTGAATCTTTTTGAGTCCCGGGGGGGGGGGTGGGGTTGGCGCTGGGGGGTTTAGCCCATCCACCAGAGCTGGCTCGCCGAATTTATGGTTGGGAAGCAGCTGGACCACACTAAGAATATGGATCCCATAAAATCCTTTTCTTCCTCTAAGATATTATTTTTCCCACAGGGAATTTCTCAAAGAAAAAGACAAGAATTTTTTTTTATTGAATTGAATGTAATTTGAAGGAAGAAATCTTGAACATGTTTTCCGAGGATAGAAAAATGTCAATCAACGTTTTAATTGGAGAATGTTGTTGTTTTTTACAGTTTTTTTTTTTTTTTATATTCTCAAGTGGTCTTAAAATTTCATGAAACTGAAATCAGAAAAAAAATCCATGGTCCAAGTTTCAAGCTGGCAGGCAGTTGCCTACAACAAGGTGGATCATCAAAGACCGGGAGTTGTTGAGGCCACATCGATCAGTGACATTGATAGGCTTGTCATCGTTGTTGACATTTTTCTTTTTCGTGCTATTGGGGACGGGGTTTCCTTTTCCTACGTCAGATTTTCGTTTTATTTGCTTTCGTCTTTTGCCGTTGCCCCATAAAAGTAATATCTTTTCATTCCAATATTCTATTTCCTTTGTTTTCCATCAAGTTTTAATTTCTTCGCTCTTTCTTTTTTTTTTTTTTTAATTTTTAATAAAATTTCCACTTGAAAAAAAAAAGGGTTTCTATTAAAACAAAAAGGGTACATGAAATAGAAAATGTAAGAAGTTTTTAATAATAATAATAATTATTATTAGGGTTCTTCACAGAACGTCTAGTTTTGTCCTTTTTGTCAAATGAGGGAGATTGTATTATAGAATTGTCAGATATTCTACTAAAATATATTTAAAAAATAATAAAATATGAGAATATTTAAAACCTCCCCAAAACTTAAAAATTTTAGCTATAAATATATAAAATTGAAATTTTTATTAATTAATTTTTTAATTAATTTTTTATTATGAATCCTGTAAAAATCCGTATCCCATATATATAGACATATTTTGTTCATTAGTATCTCATTCCTACTCATCTACTCCTTTGAAAAATTAAATAGCAGGCTTGCCAAATAATTGCTGGTCCCAGAAACTAAAATAGCATTAACAATAATAATAATAATAATAATAAAAGGCACTTTTACGAAAAGGCAACCAGTTTTATTCACTGGAATGAAGAATAATAACAATTATTATTATTATTACTATTTTGTGAAGGTTTAGTGAAGTTTTACAGAATTAGCAGGATACATATACCTTATATTATTTATAAATAAATAAATAAAGTCATGTTTCATTCTTTTATTTTTGCTTGTGGACTAATAAAAAATTAAATAAATTTACAGGGAAAATGTAATATGGGCCTGTTGTTTAGGCCCGTTAGAGGAATGCTTGCACGGTAGCGCTACTAATTTATTTGATAGAATAGGCTGATTCTAATTCAATTGAGTTACAGCTACAGCACGGGCTCTTACGATTTTTGTCGGCTCAAGATTTGCCCCTAACAACAACAGCCCCCACCACAGCGCAACCACCAAACTCCCTAAATGCTTCCCCCTGTTCCTTTCTTTCCTTAGCCCTTTGCCTTTTCTAATAATGAAATCGGTCCTTTCTTCTACAAAACCATAAGCAAAAATACTCTCTTTTTTTTTTTTTTTTATCTGTCCTTTGTTTGCTCCACTACAACTAGGGAAAATAGAGTTATGATATCATAGGATTTGAGTTGGCTAAAATACTAAAAATCTCCTAAATTATTACTTTATTTAAGTAAATTTTTATGTTTTTATTTTACTTAAATAAGCTATTATCTTTTTATTTGTATCCATATAAGCTCTCATTTCAAATACGTTAAAAGAGTTTAATTATTTATAAGTTAAAATTTAAAGATTTATTTGAATATAAATTAAAGGTTAAGCATTTATTTGGATATAAATTAAAAATTAAAAAATTATTTAGATGCAATTAAAGTAAAAAAATTTAACCGGATAAGGTGATAAATTTCAATAGCTTTTTTGCTATTTTAGCCATTCGGGTTTCATATTATTTGGACTTTGGAGTGATAAAAATCTAGACAGGTATTGGGTCTTTTTGATACTAAAAGTTGATTCAAGTTGGTAAATGGAATTCTCAAGTCTTGTATCTCTTATTATTAGAATCTTAAACATCATCTCATTAATTATAAATTTAGGTTGTATCTTTTTAATACAAATAATTTTACCTATCTCAACATGTTCACATAAGCCTCAGGTTCCATATCTCTTGCTATATTATAATCGTAACATTATTTAACAAGTAACATGCTTGATTTGTGAATCTGAGATTGTCAAGCGTTAAATGGCCGGGAGAACACTAAAATTAGAAAGACAAGACTCTTATGAAAATAGCAAAGGAAATTGAAAATTTCTTTACAACAAAATTTTCTTAACCACAAATTTCCAAGCTTTCACAATTGCATCACAACCCCTACAAAATACCCAATTAAACACCAAGATTCCATAATCCAAATCTTGCTTCTTCTTCTTTTTTGTCTTAGCTCTTAATATATATGACATGAATTGTAATTCCAACAGGTCATCTTCCTTGTCTAAAATTTCGGAAAACTAACAGTTTGGAACTAAAAGACCCACCTATACAATAAACGATCCCGTGTTTTCTTCCTTCTTTTTTCCCACTTCTCCATCATTTTTCTTTTCTAGATGAGTTTAATCTGCAGGGTCAACTTGAAACATTTCGATGCTTGGTTAGCAGGAGCTAAGTCCTTTTATTTTAACTTCTTCTTCCGCATGAATATCAAAGCCCTGATTTTAAACGACCTGCTGAAAAATGATAAGGGACTCAAGGTTAGAACATGGAAAATCAAAGTCAGAAAATCTTAACTCCAATACTTCAATGAATATGATACCAATTGGTCCCAAACTGTCCATGGCCGAACTCGAATCGAATCCCATTTGAAAAAGATTATGAAGCTCATTGTCTAGTGCAGTCTGTAAGCAACCGAAATGTGTTTGAATCAATATTTCAACGAGCAAAGGGTGATAAAGAATGATTTTGATCCCTTTAATACCTGAGGTGGCAAGGATGGGAATTCTGGATTTGCACTTGGGATGCCTGAAACTGTTCCGGGAAAGATGCCGGGGGACAAAAAGTGAGATGAGTTTACCTCAGGACCATATCCAAGAACTGCTGCACTGCCGCCTCGTGAATGAAGAATCTATACAGGCGGAAGAGTAAAGCATTCGTATTACTTCATGTATATCAAATCATAACTGATACTATAATTCCTAATCCATATTGGAAGAATAACTTACATCTTTCGATAGAATTCTCTCTAAATCAAGGTTTAGGTCTGGGTTGACAGTGGCAAGTTTCATTGACAAAAACTGCAGAGAAGAAAGTGGATAAATCACTGAAATATAGCATATTTTGATCCAAGTAAAATACTAAATTCATTCGTATTTGCAAATATCCTAGACAATTAGTATATACTGCAAAAACTGCAATATAAAATCCCAGAGGGAGGTGCTCGTATTTAGTTACCAGCCTAAGGTAAGAACAAATGTTGGAAGGAAAAAAGATGCGTGACCAAACCATTGAAATTTGGGTCTAGGATTGAGAATCCATTTAAAATTTTTACCCAGGAAAGACAATGTTAAGCTGATTATTCAAATGACAAAAATTCCCTACAACGTTTTTGATTCAAAGTTTTCGTATAGCTTCTTAATTGTATTAGTGTAAACTACATAATTATGCGCCAATAACATCTCAAGGAACTAAGCACAAGGTGATTTTCATTGAACTTCTTATGCTGTTAAAAAAAAAAACTATTGAACAAGTACCTAAGTAAGTCATGGTAATGGTATCATACCTCGACCTGCTGTTGCAGTGACTGGACATAGTTGATAATCTCATCAAGCATTACAGCTTTCCCAGTAATCTAAAAAGATGAAACCACATCAAATAATCAAGGTTCCTTCTCATTTTAAAGGGGGAAAAAAAGTCTACAACGAAGCCATGACCCCTCTAGTTACCTTATTGCATCCTGGTACAAGTTCTTGAAGCAATCTCATTCTCTCACTTATCTTTTCCCTTCTCACCTGCAACCAGGAAAGATTTCAAGATTCAATATGAAGTGAAGAACGCAAAAAAGTTGTTCTTTCAATATGAAAACAAGAAGTTACCCTTTCTGCCAGGCTGTGACTATTTGTAGCCTGACCCCTTCTTGCTCTCACATGGATGTAATTTTCTTTAGGAGCTTCTCCAGTTTGAGAGCTGTCGTTAGCTTGTTTGGCAACTTGCTTACCACGTGAATTTGCACCAGTATTTTCTTCAGTTTTCTGTTTCTTCGCATCCTGTTCTTTCGGAACATCACAGCACTCTCCCAAAGGATCCTTTTGAGGCTTGTCGTCAGCATTCTAACACGAATAACAAAGCCAATTTACCAAGTCAGTTGTGTCATTGATTATCATCATGCTTGAAAATTTTGATACTATTGTGATCATCATGACAGTATACCTGGTTTGATCTTACTGGAGAGTTTGATTCAGGCACTCGTTTTCCACACATTCCACTGGGCGAAGCACCTACAACTCCTTCGTCGGAAATTTGGCGTTCATCGAGAGATTGTGTACTATTTGTTGAAGCCCTGTCAATGCCACCCTCATGATTGAGAGCGTAATTTTGGGGGCACCTGCTGTTGGCAACCTGGCTACATTGCGGTAAACTTAACGGACCAACCATTTCTGACAAATTTCCACTCCCGAAACCTGGAAGCTTTGGCACCAGCTCAACAAACCCCGAATCAGATTGATAATGGGAAAAGTGGGAAGTGCCACAAATTCCCTGATTTTCCATCAGAAGAGGGTAATGAGAATTGGGAAATTCACTGTGAGAAACCATAGAAGAACCTCCAAGGCTTTCACTCCGACTCAGTGAAACAATTGGATCCCAACCAGAACCAAAGAAAGGATCCGATGCATTTGAAGGCTTGTTATACATTGATATTGAACTCATTGCCATCCATCAACTTTGTCAGACAAAGTGTTTGAGTTCATAAGTGAAGATGAACAATTCACAAGGCTCTGATGTCTGTGTTTAAATCCCACATCATCATTATCACCACTAGCCATGCTCGAGATTCCAAAGCTAGACACCCACGAATTCTAAGGAACTCAACCTATCTTCTAGTCAACAGCTAACCTAGACCTAGGCTAAGAAGAGATACTTAACTGAAGCGAAAGTTGACTTGACCAAAAAATTAGCTGGGGATATCTTGCAGACTGAACAAGGAACAAATAATATTGGCCGCTTTACAGAACTGAGAGGATGTTAAAGTAAAAGAAGATATCCAACGCATCAGGCACAAAATCCTACACAGACCAGCTATTAACCTCTTCTTCCAAATACCCCAGGGACCAAGTCTATTCTGCTATAAGGCAAAAAAGAATGGGTGAATTTATAAAAGGAAGTATAAATTTACTAATTTTTATTTGTAGGTCATATGAGAAAATAAAATTAATGAAGAGGAAATGTTAAGACAAGAAATTTGATAAAATGGAAACTTGATTTATTTATTTTTACCTTAACTAAAAATGGGTATTAAAACAAGAAGAAAAGTTACGTTTTTATTTTTCATTTTGCTTAACCTTTTATCTTTTATCTTTGACTCTTTCGCCGAACCCAGATCCTAGATTGATTGCTAAAATTATAAAAAAAAAAGAACCATTAAATTCACACGTGAAAAAACTAGGGAATAAGCTAAAAATCTCTTCTTTGCTAAGATCAAATTAAGGTAAAACAACTAAAATACTCTTTAAATAACAAAAGAAGAGAAACCCAGATGCTAATTTGATACATTAAGATTAAAGAACACAATATTCAGAAGCAAAAAAAAAAGGGGGGGGTTTAAAAATTGATGTCTTTATTTTGGAGTTATTCAGATAAAATTCTATTAAAACAAGGAAGTCATGAGCGAGTGTTAGAAACAGGAATACCCTGATAATGTCAGAAATGTAGTCCTTTCCAAAAACTAACAAAAACCCAAAAGAGAATTTCTATGTTTCAAAGGGAAGTAAATGGTATAGAAAGGATGGAAGCTTCAGGTTTTAATTCAAGAGAGTAGTTTTAGAGACAGTCTAAGGAAAAAGTAAGCGAAAAAAGAAAGGGAGAAGTCGCTGGAAATAGAGTCGTCGGCCGATAGCAAACTTGAGAACAAAAGGAAGAATTTCAGATTTTAGCAGCAAGAAAAAAAAAAAGAAAAAAGGAAGTAGCAAAGATGATCAAGTTTCGAATCAATTCAACACCCAACAACTCTCCAAGAACGAAGAAAAGGAATTTGGAGAAACCCCTTTCGAGATATTGTCAGATGGATTGTCCAAAAGAAGACCAGAAAGTATCAAATTCTAACTTGAATTATGCAGAGAACTGAAATGGGAGCAGAGTCTCACTCATGAATCATAATCCTCTAAATTGTGTATTTGACAATACCTCCAGAAAGCATCAAATGCCAAGCTTAAATTCCACCGGACGAAACCAAATTCACCAATTTGGCACTTAAAAAGCATCAAATTCCCAACCTTTTATATATTTACCCTCTCAAAAATTTGCAAAGGAGCTCTATAAAGCTAGAGAGAGAAAGCAGATAATAGGGTGTGTTCAACTGTTTTATGTAAGAAAAAAGAAAGATAAAGATTGAAACTTTGCCTACCTGCCCAAGCTTACTGGTGACATGCATGTATGTTTTTAAAAGACAAACTTAACTACTGGCAACTGCTCTTTGTTCCTAAATTATTACAGAACCTAAGCTCCTTCCCCTTTGTAAATTTTTTATATTTTAATTATTTTATAATCTATTTAAACACTTCTTTTTTCTTTTTCTTTGCTTTTTAATATTTTACAATATTTATCTCAGATGCCATTAGAGAGGTCTTCTCTTCGGGACCAAAGCTTTGCTTGCTTCCTTCATTGAACATTATTGTACTTTCTCTATTTTTTTTTTGGTTACTGACACATTTTGCCAACTATTCTAAGTTACACAGGCTACTCTTTGTTGTTACACACTTGTTTCTCTCTCACTGCCAACTAACCCTCTTCATTTCTTTTTTGTGAAACTCTGAATTATACTCCTAAGCTCCATCATTCTCCATGCACCACCACCCAACCTCGCCTTTAGCCCATTTTCAGATCCCCCCCCCCCCATCAAACCCTCCCTTCTACACAACCCAACGTCATCCCTGGATTGGGTTTGGTTTTTCCAACCAATAGATTGAATTATTTGACTTAAAAAATTAATAATTTATTTAATTTAAAGATTACATAAAAATCTAATTATAGTTGAATCAATTAAAAATTAATTCAACACGATAGATAAAAAAATCAATTATTAATAATTTTATTATTTTTTATATTTTATTGATAATTAATAAATTTTGAATTTTTATCTCTTAATTTTTATATTAAAAAACCATTCATTAAATCAAAATTTTTATTAATTTTTTAATATAATAAATTTACCAGTTGAATCTGAAATTAAAAGTAAGATCGGTTCATATTTTGATACTTTCTAACACTGTACTTTGAAGATCTCCCATCCCAGGCATCAAAGAAGCCATCTTGATTGATGGTTCAAAGCATGATGAAGTCACCAATGTGAGAGGTGTCTAGTGATTGGACAACTCATAGAAAAGACTGTTTAAACTCGGGAGCATAATATGATATTCCCATATTTATAACAGTGTTTTTTTTAATTGATTAATCAATTAATTAAATAATTAATAATACCTGCAGCTTGCAGCTATCTTTTCTTTTCTTTCTTTTTAGGAACATAAGGAATAATGGAATCTAATCATCTATTTTTACCTTACTGTCCTAGTAAGGGTTTCCAGCTGGTTGCTTATATTCCAAAAAGCCACTCAAAACCAACCAACCATCCTGGTCAAATCAGATTATTTGGTCAACTTAACTCCTGGTTGTGATCCCACTGGAAATACATATATATATATATATGTATATAATGTGTGTGTACTATAAATCAACTCTATTATTGGCGAAATCAACGGGCAATTTGGCTCAGAACTAGAGGCCTTAGGCCATGAGGCAAAGACAGGGTTGAAATCGAGTGTGTTTTGGAACGTTTTACATGAAATGTTGCTGTGATTGATGGTTTTTAATTTTGATGTGATTTCTCCACACCGTGTGATGTTGAAAAGTGGACCCCACTTAAAGGTCTGGGTTTAGTCAAAAAAATAGTATGATTGAGATTCTACACCGAACTAATCTACGTGGGTACTCACACCCAATTAGACCTATAATAAAGGAAAAAAAAACACTATATTAATATTACAAGTTTAATATATAAATATAATGTAATAAATATAACGTAATAAATTTAAATATAATTAATATATAAATTAATTATATATTATATTTAATTTTAATATATTTATTAATTTATATTATATTTACGTTTACGTACTAAAAATTTTATTATTTGATGGTAAATAAGTATGCTTTTATTGGACTCGTTGCGACTCTTCTTCTTTTATAAACTGTTTGAAATCACGAAAGTTATAGACTGTAGTTAGGAAACTAGGTATTTTATGCCTAATTTGATTTTACATCCTTGAAGCATGTAACATGTGAAAACTTTTTAAATTCAACTGGATTAGTTAATTACCGGAATGAAAAAAAATAAACATATCATGTCAAAATATTTGAGTGATGTTTGAGTTTTGAGGTTCCACCATCTAATTATAAATTCGTACTTGAAAAGATAATTTAAAGTTAATTTTTTTAGAATAATTACTTAATATATTATAAGCAGAGTTAAAAAATTTTATAAATATTAATAATAAAATAATGCATATCTTTTAAATGTATTTAAAAATTAAAAAATAAAATATATATTATTTCAAAAAAAGACAGATAATTAAAGGAAACGACTATTACTTATTTTGTGAAACCTAAATAAATAGGAAAAAAGTGTCAATCTAATTGATTAATTATATAATCGAACCATTTAAAGAGGTTTTTTTTTTTAAAGGAAATTCATATTCATTCGTCCAACAAAGACATCTCATTAAAATTATACACATTCAATGATAAAGGATTAAAAATAAATATATAGTCAATATGGATATGCTTTGTTTATAAAAAAAATTAATAAATTTAAAAATTGCATAGTTATAGTACATTATTAAAAATAATAAAAAAATGATGTTACATCATATGCTTGTGCTAAAAGAGAAGTACTAGGAACAAAAGAATAATGAAGAGAAAATGGAAGAAAGACCCTACATGGGAAGTCATTTGATGGTATGATCCAATCCAAGTAATTCATGGTTGTACCCTTTACAAATCTAATCAATTAGAAAATAAAAACTACTTATTGACCCACCAACACCGGTAAGCCACTCTTTATCATAGCTTAAATCCTCTTTTTTAATCTCTTTTTTGGTTGTTTGGCTGTTGCATGTGTTTAACGTAAATAATTATTCAAGTTTTTTTTTTAATTTATTTTTTATTTTTTTATTTTTTAGGGGTATTTTAAATTTTAATATTTATATCATATATTTAAAATTTTTATTTTCGAAATCATTTACAATATTAAATCATCATTAATAATAGAACTAAGAATTTATTTTTATGATTTTTTGATAAAAAATATTATAAGAATAAAAAATTATATTATAAATATTAGTATTTAAATCTCGATGTTCATGTAATCATTTTTACCAATGACTACATGAAAGTTTATTCATTTATGGATTATTAACTCCTAGGAACATATTTCTTAGCTTAGCAAAGCTCCCAATCCCATAACCAATTAAGAAATAACCAAAGCCGAAAAAGACACGACCTCGCCATCACGAGTGCGGTAAGCGCCGAGCTCGCCTGCCTTGGCCCTACCCTTCCATACCCGATGGTCCACCAGAAGCGTCCTGGCTGCCTAATTATCGATGATGAGATGGGATACATGAAGTGAAGAATCAATTCAAGATTTTGCCCCTCAACCGTATATATTTATTTTTTGTCTAAGCAAATTAAAAATCAGCTTGGGTCTTTGCTTTTTGTTTTACAAAATTCACAGCCCATGCTGGATGCTGCTTCCTCCCCCTCTCTTTTTGGCCCACTAAGATTTATACTTTCAAAGAAGCTTTAAGCTTTTTCCTCTCTCCTTATACGCAACTTTGCCACAGGCCTTTCCCTTTTCTTTCCCCAATTATACAAAGCCCGAAAATGAATTCTCAGTTTCTTGTACTTATATTAGTTGTTTGAAGGTAGAAATTATCAAAACAGTGCAACTCATCATGAAAAAAAATTATTATAACACGGATTAATGAATGAAAATCGTCTGTCTTTTTTCGTGTTTTTTTTTTTTAATAATCCATCAATTACATTTTGCTATATGATATATAAAATAAAAAATAGTGATATATAATAAAATATGATTGACGAAATATCAAAAAAGGACATAAAATATCTATCCATGGATTACAAAATCAAGCTAGAATTGAATATTTTTTATTCAAAAAATTTAACGAGTGTCTATAGATATTCATTAAAATTTTCAAAATAAAAAAATATATAATTATATAAAAAATTCAGTAAAAGTGATTAATTTGAAGAAAATTTTTTTAAAAAGGAAAATGGATGATTAGAAGGTGCCTATAGATAGGCATTAATCGTATTCTTCTTTATCTTAAGAAATGTTTATGAATAGTTTAGTTGCCTGATGGATTGGGGATTAAGACAGTAAACGTGCAGAGAATGTGAAAATCTCATACCTAACGAAAGCTGAGAGAAGCATGCGCATTGGTGGAGCAATCATAATCAGTTTTTTCCCCTTTTGATGTTAAAGCAGGAAAGGCTGCTGCTAAGGAAAACTGAAATTAATGATGCTTTCTGTTTGATGCAAACTCTTATACCAAACCCATGAGAGGGGCTCATCCCCATATAATCATCATTCAAAGTCATTGATGTTTCCCGCATAAAGAAGTTTCAACCGTGTGTTTTCACTGGGAAAAAAATGGTGTCCATCAAAAGGAACTAGAAAATTTGTCGGAAAGTAAAGATCACAGCAAGTCCTTATCTGCTATTCCATGCATCAAGCACGCGTTGGACAAAGATCTATTTTTTAACTTTCCGATGTTTGTAAACCGGCCTGGATCTAGTATTTGCAAAAGGGCAACTTCAGAAACGACTTACCATTATTAAAAAGAAATCGGGGTACTGAACATAATCATAAATACGGTAGAAGTAAATATATGGAGAAACATAATCATGAGTTCAGAATGTGAAAGAAAATCGGGTACTTGATTTCCGGATGGGTTATTAGCAGCATTTAGAATTAAGGCCAAAATATTGCTAGCCTTTTAACATTTGTAGATAGCCTTACTAGGACAAAATTAGTGTCAGAAATAATTTCGTATCTTGCAATTCTTGCCACGATCCCACCATATCCCTGAACTTTAAGCCCTGATACGTCTCTCTAGAATGAAATCCAGATAACCTGAAAAATACCATCAATAATTCCCGTAGTCGCAATTTTTGTTCGTACCCTGTCAAATAGCCAGGTTATAAAACAGAATTCAGCTCCTGGTGCCCTGTACCTTTGTGAGTATTTCCCCAGAAACTACTGGAGTCATGGCGAGGTCATTAAAAATGTAGTGTAGCAAATAGAAAGTAGGATTGTTATTGTACAATGATGCCCCCACTAAAAAAAAAAAAAAAAACCTTAAATAGCAACAAAATGGGTCGGATCTGTTCGTTCGTTTTGGACTAGACTTGTCTCTCAAGACCTAATTTCAAGCTTTATTCAAATAAGAATGGTTATTTCTCCTGGGAATAAAATTTAGGACTTCTTATTCGGCCTTGTGCATTTGCTCCATTTGCCATTTATTTCAACTTTCAATTTACTTACAAACTGAAAACAGTAAGAAGTTGAATGTTGTCATACCAGAAAAAGGAAGATCATTGCACCGCAAACTTTAGAGGCAGGAAAGCATCAGACACTTAACAATGTCGTGTCATATTTGATATCGACCTACCGTCGATCGAGGGGGAATTTCCTGTCATTGAACTTCATGTTGGTGTTTACTGTCTAATGATTAGCAGATTCTTACTTCTCACCAACGGCAAAAAAAGGACTACTTAGTGCAGGGTTAAATGTTAATCTTCCTTCTTTTGCAACATCAAAGGCAATTTCCCAGGGTTACTCTCTCGAATAATTAAGATGAATTTGTACGGAGGAACAACTAACCAATTCCGCACTTGAAACTAAAACAACAAAAGCAAAAGCAAAAAGGCAAAATCATTAAAGGAATTCCAAGTTGCTAATAATGTGATGTGAACACTCAAGTCATATCCTGATTATGATAGCATATAAAGACCTGATAAACAGATCTACCTGTCCTCGGTTACTTTTTAATAGATGATATATCAACATTTAGAAATATGACTTTTCACAATTAAAAAGTGAATGTTAATAACAGATGCATTAAAATTAATGACAAAAAATATCTTAATCCACCAAAGACCAACATAGTCAAGTCATTTAAAAATATGGATCCAAAAGAAAATAAAAATGGGGGCAGTACCACAACATCATGGAAATGACAGGTTTATGTGAGTTATTGTCACAAACAATTAAATCTTATATATTGACAGTAATGAAATCTAAGAACAATTTGCTTGAATTATCGGTAACCAATAAAATTGTGTGTGAAATTTACTCAGTTATCACCGTCTAAATTTTTATTAGCGAGCAAGAAAGAGTTTTCAATGTGGAGTTATCAGTATCACCGTCTAAATGGCTATTGTTTTCTTTCGGTTTTCCATAAGTTCTGCTCATTTATGAAAGGACTCGGTTTCCAACACTTCTATTGATTGATAGTTGAATACTCTGAACGAATAATTCAATAGCAAACTTTGAGTAAACATCTGGAGAGAGTCTTGACCCTGAAAGTGGCCTTCACTTAACTCCTTTTCCTCAGCTTATTGCCGTGATCAGTTCTGGACCAATGTACATTTAGCTAATTTTTGGCCAACCCCATGAACCCATCTTCATTTTCGTAAACGCACATTTTTTTTTGACAGAAATTAAGCAACATATGTCATAGTTAATTTTGCTGGAATGCTATGGATTAATTGTGCGATCATGCTGTCTTCTGGTATTACTCGATGGATGCACATCGTGACTGTTGCTTCTCAATACAAAGTGCTTCCAACCCTTTCTCATTCAATCTTTGTCAGGTCAAAAAAAACGAATTTGAGGCAGAAAATTGATGGAATGGACGGACCCCTTAAAAAACCGAACAAAAAAAAAATGAAAAAAAGCCATTTAAACCAAGAAAGGAATTTTGGCCCAAAGTTAGAAGAAACCCAGAAAGAAAGAAAGTGCAATTCATTACCTGAATCGGATAACACTGGGCTTACTGAGTTTGGTTATACAGAGAGACCCAATGGGCTGGAAAACAGATTGGGCCTGAAAGATTCCATAAAGAACAAAGTTAAATTGACCCATTAAAATATAGGCCCAGAAAAAGCTAGTGGCAGAGGAATCTTGTAGAAGAAGATAACGGATCGACTGCAAATTGCAAAGATTCAATGCGACTTTTTTTACGCAGTACGGTGCCTGCCAACTGGGGACTAGAATAAGAGCAGAAAGGGCTAGCATGATGCAACTAGAGTCAAATAAAAGACAAATTTACAGACAGTACTCTCTCGGCGGTGCAGTCGACAGAAACGGCGTAGAAATGCCATGTACCATTTAAAATTAAATGCATGTATTATCTCTCGATCACGAGGCACAAACTACTCTCGACGCTTTAGCCAAGTCGGACTAAAGATACTCGCTTAGATTCGGGACGTTGACAGGTTTCATTTTTTTTTCATCATTATCATAATTCTATTTTCATTAAAACTGAAGAGGAACTTTTTTAAGTGGATTGGGGTGAGGAAAGAAAAGGTATAATTAAACAAAGAGAGAAGAGAATCCTTTCTTTAATCTTCTCTTCTTTTCATTTATATTTTTATTATTATTTATTCAATCGTAGCGTAAAAAAAAAATATCAACTACCCAAAAGAAGTTGATCCCATTCGAATGTGAAAAGGCGAAAACATGTACGAAAGGGTAAAGTTCTGGTGCACTTTAACTTGCATTGCAAGCTAAAGAGACATCAGGACAGAGGTGCAAGAGACAATTTTTTTCTAGCAAAGCAGCAAAACCAGAGGCAAGTGACTGCAGTGTATGAATGAGGATGATGACAAAGTATGTAAATAGCAGTAAATGCCCCAGGATCCTGAGAAGCAACCCTGTCTGGTGAACCGGGCCCTAGCTAGGACAAATTGCTAATCTCATCCATTCACCCTTTTGTTACATCTCTTTCTCTTATATGTTTCAAAACTTGAAAAAAAAAATTGAAACAAAGAAATGCAGTAAACTTCAAAAGGTTAAATGTGAAAGGATATGGAAACAGTTACAGATTGGGGCCGAAGTGACAGTCATGGTGCATCAATGGCCCTTTTATCTAGCATTGCCTGGTTAGGTGGACGTTCATCTACCCACCTCTGAAACTGGCCATAAGCTTTTATGTCCTGATAAATTTGGCTTTCTGAATAACAAAATTTTGCCATTATATCGGTAGGTTCTACTTTGAACAGGTTAAAGAATCTTTCAAAATATCCCTTCAGCCAACTATGGAGAAAGAAAACGCGAGAAAAGTCAAAACTCTTTCAATTTTAGATGGATTTTCGTCTTATAATGTCCTTTCCAAGTTCACATGGAAATCTTGAAAATGAAAGGACAAGTCGAAATCAAGGGCAGGTTAAAGGATTAGGGTTGGGAGAAAATAGCCACTAGATTTTAAGTTCTCCCTGGACGAAACAAGACTCCTTCACACAGGACATCCCCTATCCTTTCCCTATCAAAATACTGGACAAATATATGCACACAACCTCAACATTGGTTCAGCTTCCGGTCAACTTTTTGGTCACGTACCCCATAAATTATGGGACCATTTTTGTGTCTCAAAAATCTATATATCTCTAACGCTAAAGTTCAACTTTGTTTAAATGTGTTTGGACTCTTAACGAATTACGTACATAGGACAAATAGGTGTGTTTTTTATTTTAATGTTTTGAGACAAGTTCAAAGGACTAGGGTTATTAGCCATAATTCAAAAATAAAATTTCATGAATCCGGCTTTAGTTTAGTTAATTCATACAAGTCTTTTAAAAAATAATTTTAAAAGTGATTTATAACTAACTTAAATTTAAATCCCAGCATGTTATCATTCCAACAAATTCACTGTTATTTTCATCCTTATCAATTAATTAACAGAACAAAAATATGAATCAAAGGATAAAAATCAAGTTGACCGATGATGAAGAGGAAAATCTTCCCCTTTATCTTTTTGTTTTTTTCTTCAAACTCTTGTAACTTTTTTTTTTTTTTTTTGAATTTGGGATTTGGTAGGGTGGCTTTGATCAATTTGGGGGAATTAGCTTCCACTTTCCATGTTCAAATAAGATTCCCACTCCCCCCCCTCCAACTTACAGTAGAAAATCAAAGATACTTGGAGATTGAATCATGAAATTATGATCATAAGCGACTATGAATCCAGCTCGTGTGCAACTAAGGTCAATCCATTATTGCTTTTCCAATGCTGTCCTACGGCAAAGCAAAAGCTTTGTTTTCACCAAATCCAAGCTGTCATCAACAAGCATTGCAATCATATTTGTTGACTAAACTCCAAGGAGAGTTTTTGAAACTTTGAACAAAAATACATATATATATATATATATATATATATATATTCAGAATTCCTTTATTTTTTTTTTTTTAAACTTTTTTGTTAAAAATGAGAAGTATACGTTAACTTTGAAAACTTTTTTCAACAAAAGAATAGCAATCTTTTTGACCATCAATCCCACCACTGTCAACCTTTTCTTTTGTTATGGTTCGTTAAGTGTTTCACTTTTATATAACCCTCTTTTTCTTTGGTTTTTTTTCCCCCTTGTCTACTCAAGGTTGCCTTGATTTACTTCTTCTTGACATTTGTTTAACCCTTCTCTTCAAAAAAGTGAAGAGAGATTTTCTTTGTGATGCAATCGTGGTAGGGTATCTTTGGCCAATCCAACAGCGAAACCACGAAAATTATTGACAATATCATTAACCCAACTGGCAATAATCAACAGTTCTTTCTTACCAACCTTCCTTCCAGTCTTCTACGGCTAGTAATTTATTTGGATATTATTGAGGTTAGTTGCCTACAAATCATTGTTTTTCATAATGTTTGAGTTGAAACTTCAAACATCTTTAGTTATTATATTCACAATGTTATTAACTTATCATGAAATGCATGTTTCATAGAGATATATATATATATATATATATATATATATAATCGTTTTAGATTCAAACGGCATCAGTATAGAATTGATTACCGTCATCATGATTTGAATTCAAATAACATTTCTAAGAATCGCATGTCTCATGTCATCTAAGCTAATAATATAGGGTTAAGTAAATCCAACCACATTTTCCACCTGGTTATTCTTGTATTATTATAACATAATATATTCCTTCGGATCAAGTTAAAAAAAAAGTTGCAAGTGGATAATTTCTTGGCATGATGTCTCAAGTGTGGACCTTCTGTAGAGTTAAATAATGAGAATAGAGTTATTCAACCTCCAGGTTTTGCGGCACGCATTCCTCGTTGTCAACCTATCAGAGTTTCAACAATTTTCATCGTCAAGATTGCAATCCACCTCAGACATGCAAATAAATGGAGCAGCTGCAGTTGTCCACACCGGAGAATGGGGATTATTATGATCTATCAAATTTAGACAATCGATCCATCATCTCTATTCAGCGTCCACACCAAGATTTGGGATCGCTTCTTACATTTTAAATATTTGGTTAAACATCAAGGAATTAGGAAAAAGCTAAAGGTCCTCTGCAAAGTTGATATCATTGTAGCAGGCAAAAGTCGTAACTTATTATGAACCATTAAACCTTGAAAACAAAACTTACTATAAGTCTTCCCTTTGAGAATCTCTTGCACCATTTTTGAAACAATGAAATAAGATTTGAGGGTATAAAATTGGAGGGATTTGATATGGGATACTGTGGTCAAAATAAGCTTTCCTCTTTTTGGATTAATGGGAAACATTGAGCTGGCGTTTGTACTTAGCAGCAACTATAAAAAGGCGAAAAGCAGATTCAATTATATAACAGCCCTTACAATGCAATATTGACAACATCATTGCAATCGAATTTAATCATTAGGTCTTCCCCATATCCCTCAATCCCCTTCCCTCCATTTTGTAAAATCTTTCATTCTAATATGAGCCATAAGGTAAATCTTTAAAAAAGTTTCTTCCGCTTTGGGTACCATACAGATGACTCGCCCCCACCCTTGTCTTTTCATTAATCCCAAATTCCCACCCATTAACTGCACCTAAGAAAAGACAACCAAAATTTTGCTTTTCCACGAACTCCACTGATGCAAAACTTCTTATGTTTTCAGTAACAGGAGAAAAGGCTTTTTAGATATCGTTCCAGGCAGCAAAAAGGGGCAAGTGAGACATTGAGATGGCAGCAGGCCTCAGCTGAGTTGCTGCTGATGGGAACCAACTAACACCATTTGTTGGACTAATGAACTTTGATGCTAAGGGTGGTTTAGCAAAGAGCATTGTGGAGCCTGTTTTATCTGGGCTGCCATCTCTCGAGTTGCTTACACTGGTTACCAATGAAGATGGGTTGGAATAGTTATTCCCAAGCTTAGTGGAGGATTCGTCTACCATTGGCTGGGTTGAGCTCACTAAATCAACTCCAATGAGATCTTGCAGAGCCATCGAGAAAGTGGGATTCCGATAATTTCCGGTACTCACAGACTTCTGTTCGAGTGACTCAACAGCACAAAAGCTTGGTTGTTGCTGTGGTGATTGATACAAGGTCATCTTCCAGTCTGAACCATTCCCATCGTTCACTTCAGGTTGAATGGTCTCTCCTTCGCTTGGAGTTGGTGTACTGTAATCAATGGCCCCATTGTTTGAATCCGTCGCTTTGTTTCGCCTAGCTAGCTCTCCAGCAAGCAGAGTATTGCTGGCCATGATCCTTTCAACATCATATCTTGTTATGTCAAAGTTGGTCACAGCATTAACACCACGAAACTTGATGGCAGCAATGTCATAAGCTTCAGCAGCTTCCTCTTGGGTGCCTGAAACGAAGATAGAACCATTAACTGACGACTTCTTGTCATGAAAAGAGCTTCAAAGCCTTACAAATTCTTTTATTTTCCCATCATCTTTATCAGCTTACCAGAGAAAACAGCCCTTATAAAAGCTCAATTGCGACTGAAATCAGAAATGTACAGTTTTTAAAGCAACAGTCATCAGCCATATAAAAGCACATCACTACTCGCCAGTAGAAACATAGGAGCGGAGATGTCATAAAAATGAGCCCTTTAAATGTTCTTTAGACGACGGAAAATGAAACAATAAATTTAAGTACCATAAATGAAAAACGACAAAATAAGAAAGCAAAGAAAACAATTACAAACAGATTCAAGGAAAAATTTGTTTGCAAGAGATTCAGAACTCTCAAGAACTTACTAAATGTTCCAAGATAAAGGTCCTTGTTTCCAGCAACCCTGCCAATGCGAGCTTGCCATCTTCCATGCTGATGATGTCTACCCCCAAAAAAAAAAAAAAACAGAAATCAATACATGAAACCTAACGAGAAAAATGATGAGTTTCAATGAGATATAAAAGGAAATAAGAAGCAATAATAACCTTGTTACTCCTCTATACATTGAGGCCCCTCTCGAGAACCCACTACTTTTCCTATAAACAAAAGGAATATATTAACTTATCAACAAGACTTGGTATACAAAAAATCATGAAAATAGAATTTAAAATACAAAATAAAAAAAAAAAATCAGAAACCAACCTTCTTAAATGGGCAACATATTCCTGGCGGTTCATGTTCTTCATTTCCTCCAGTTCTTCTCGGTAATCTTCAAGCTGCCGAGACCCAAAATCAACTGAGTCAATCATATGGTTTCTTTTCTGCTATAAGAATTTTCTAAAATGATCAAATAAATATTGTTAACGTTTTGACTTACAGGGAAATTTATATGCGTCGAGGGTCCCCAATACTTGAGAGCCGCAAGATCATAAGCTCTAGCAGCTTTCTCTTCCATGTCATAACCCCCTAAAAATCATTTATAAACTTGATTATAAAAAGATGAAATCAAGATTATTAACTGAATGCTGATTAACTTCAAGGTTAAGAGAATGCTTACCAAGATAAACTAAAAATGCATGAGTTGATTGAAACGGCATCCACAAGAATCACGAACAAGACAAGAAGGAATTAAAAAAACACAAGTCAGGTCATTAAGACAGATGGACCAAGAATTGCAGTCAAAAGAACACTTCCAAATGAAAACTGTAAATGTGTTTTCTTTATTTTTCCCCTTTTGACAAACCTTGCCTCCCTTTCCTGGTTTGCCCTTCCTTCTTGCAACTGTTATCCCAGAGATGAGCTTCATATCTACCCGTCCATCTATGTCTGGTGCAGGGAATTTTGACAAAAGTTATTTAAATATTCAGAGATAAAAGAAAACAAGACATTTCAGAATAGAATAATATTGTAGGAAAACATGCACTGGTGAATAGTAGCATCAAAAGGGAAAGAATGTCATGAATAACTAGACAGTTAAGGGTAAAGAAAATAGTGAAGAAACTGTCAACAAGATTAACAATGACATGTAATGGATTAAAGGAACAGTATTAACAACCTGGTAACACCCCTATACTGAGATGTTCTTTGTCCAAATGTGTCAATGGATTTCCTGTGAACAGGTTGCTTCTGACCCGTTTTCCCAGTACCTCTCTTCTTTGTTTCCATGGCCAGACATTCAGTGGCAGTTGGTGAGATCTGTCTTGGAGCTGTAACACAACTGGACTGAGAACCAGGGCTCATAGACAAACTTAGAGACTGTAAA
The DNA here is from genome assembly GCA_038382065.1 of Adansonia grandidieri. Classification (NCBI taxonomy): domain Eukaryota; kingdom Viridiplantae; phylum Streptophyta; class Magnoliopsida; order Malvales; family Malvaceae; genus Adansonia; species Adansonia grandidieri. Next base: position 947,987 of record JBBYHK010000017.1, on the reverse strand, counting down.
TCCCCACAACCCATTGCACTAACAGACACTGAAACTGCTGCATCATCAACCATGCTACTAGTCATCTGCTGTTCCAGTGAACTATGGGTAGAGTAGTGCCTAGATACCCAGTTTTTAAAGCATGGCATTGCATCCTCCCCCATTTGAGGAATCTTGGAATCACAGTCTGCAAGTTGACCATCCTTGGTCTCTTCCTCCAACGGTGACTGATAAATGCCTTGCAAGGCCAGTCCTGAATAGTAAGGATGAGTTTGAACGGCAAACTCTTGGTCTTGTTGCCTGAACGGTTCTTGCAGAAGGTCTAGGGAATGCTGCCTGTTTGTTTCATGGTCCGCATTTTGGTGGTAGTACATGCTGTCTAAACTCAGAGCCATTGTTTGTCTTTCGTGGCTTCCATATTGATGAGTTTCCATAGTTGCACCACCCAGAAAGTCCTCCAGTTTTGGGGATGAAGTAGGCACAATCCCTTCACACAAAAAAGGATTGGACAAACGAAGTTAAAAACAAGAAGAAAACAAGTAAGATGACCCCAAAGATATAAATATGAAAACATGCACAAAAAAAAAAAAAAAAAACTGAAGAAACCTTCTGATTGTGATCTACTGAGAGCTTCCACGATGCATAGAGAACCATCTGACTTAAGTGGCATAACAGACAAGGGAGCATGAAAACCATCAGTTTCTCCAACTCCATAACAGATTCCAGAACCATTAAGGTGAGAAGACAAGTAGAAGCTCGTAGGAACACCATTAGATACAGATGAGGCAGCAGCAGCAGCTGCAGAAGTTTGACTATGATGATGATAATGATGATGACGCTGTTGGGGGTCAGTAGCTAACTCCATTGTCATGTGGGGTGAAAGAGAGAAACCCAGCCAGTTATTATTATTGCTACCATTGCTATTGTCCTTCATAGTCTTCATCTTCTTCTTTCTTCTCTCTCTTGCTTTTCTTTCTTAGAAGTTCCTCAGTAGTTATATATATATAAGCGGCTACAAGGCAACTCAATCATTGAAGCGAAAACAAACTAATCATACCGAAATCTGTTGCCAGCCTCCCTATCTGAAAACTTGGTCTTTTGTTGTCTGGTAGCAGAAACTCATTACAAGAACATTTTCAATGGTCGAGAAATCTTTAATCCCTCCCCATCTCTCTCTATCTCTCTCGCTCTAAAGGGAACAAAACCGGTCTCTTTAAACTAAACAAAAAGAATGAATTCAAGCAAGGCAATGCTGGAGAGGGGGTCGCCCCTTTATTCCATAGGGATCTGTGTATCTAAGAAAGACCACGTCTCTTTTTTGCTTTAACTTTCTCACCTCCACTCCCTTCGCCTTTTTTTAATCAACAAACTCTCTTAAAACCCTACAAAAATCCCAGATACAAACATAACACCAAAAACCCATTTGCATAAACTCAAAAAACCTTCCTTCAGTTGCTCAAATACGCCCATATAAAAAGAAAATAAAAAACCCAGAAATAATTACCAACTTTTAAGCCCAAAAAAAAAAAACTAGCCGGTTGAATTTAATTGGGAGATAGCCAATTGGGGCGGGGGAAAGGAGGGGTCAGATAACCAAAATTGGTTTTGGCTTTAAATTTTTACAGCCACAGAGACCTTTGATAGATTTGACATGCAGGACACTGCCTATCCAGTCACTTCATACATACAGTACAGCCTTCTCTGTGCCACTCTGCAAAAATTCAAAGAGGATCCAATTTAAAATCTAAACCAACTTAAACACTGCTCTCCATTTGGTTCACAGCTTTCATTGCGTAAAAGAAAAACAAAAAACCAAAAAAAAAAAATGCTTGGCAATGGGACAAAACATACAAATTAAAGCCAATAATAGGATATTAGTCTTACTCTTAAGATTTTCGAATAAGTCTATATATAATAATATTTCTTTTATAACTGTGACCAATAAATTGGTCACAGCCTATCACCCACCGTAGATTTTTGTTTTGCTTTTTTTTTTTTTAATAAAGATAGGTTTATTTCAGTGGGTCATCTGATGTGACCTCTGCTGAAGTTGTGCTTTATTCATCTGACAATAATGAACTTTGGCTGTGATGCTACGGTGACAGGGAAACAGAAACACCGATTTTTCTTTTCTTTGTTACACTGCATCCTTTTTGAAGGAAACATTTGAAAGAGCTGGATTTTTATTTATTTATTTATTTATTTTTCATTTAGCAAGAGACATGAAATTTGGCCTGTCTGCAAATCAAATAAAGAAAATCCTATAAAGCAATAAATGCAAAAAGAGAAGAAATGAAGCACTAGCTTACTGTCATTGCTTTTTTTTAAAATTATTTTTATATTATAATTATATTTAAATTATTGTTTATTATATAAATTTAACATATTTTCTATTTATTATATTATTTTTTTATTTGTCTTCGATCGATCTAATTTAAGCCATTAAAAAAAACTACAGCAGCCTCTTGACAGTAGGTTTTGGTTTTTTTTTTTTTTTCCTCCTGTTGGTATATTAGATTTTTAGGAAGGATTAAATAATGCCAACAAACCGGTGAGACTAAAATTCACAGCAGATTGAACGTACAAAGTTGGCCCGCCGTTTGAATATCCAAAGAAGAAAAATTGGCCACCGTAAGCGCGTGCGTATATTCTCAAACTTTGTTTTAAGACCCGTTTTCTAGTACCAGCCTATCGGTAAATGATAATAGTTTGACTTAATTTAAATATAATTTTTATTTAAATTTAAAATATTAATAAATTTATTTGAATTTAGATTTAATTTAATTTATTTTTATTAAAAAAAAATTAAAATTTTAAATTTGAAATGATTCAAACTCGAAATAATTTAAATATAAAATGATCTAAACTTAAATTGACAGAAATAATTAACTCGAAATAACCTAAATCTAAAATGATTAAATCTGATAAACTCGAATATTAAACATAATTGACTCGAAATCAATGAACCTCAGTGTTAAACCCAATTGATCCAAATTTAGAATGATACAGACCTGAGTAACTCGAATCTTAAACTATCCTAAATCAAAATAACCTAAAAATTTTAAAATTTTAAATGACACAATCCAAATTAACTCGACTTTAAACTAATTCTACTCGTCCAATTGATGGGTCTAGTTTAATTTGATTTTTAATATTTTAAAATGGAATTGAAATTTTGATTTTTTAAACTTAAAATAATATTATTTTCAATAATACTTTTTACGTTTTTATATTAATTTTAAAAATAAAATATTTATTTTTGTATTATTAAAATTAAAAATTAATTTAAAATAAATATATATATATATCAAATTGTTTCGAATAATTATTGGTTATTAATTCATAAGCCAAAAGTCAAATTGAATCAAATAATTTAATTATTACTTCAATTAAAATCAAATTGGACAAATAATTGAACCGAACAGTGCGATTCAAATCATTTTTTTTCCTCGATCCTGGCCGTTTTTGCCATTCACCCAGCGCCCGGAAACGAGGTCTTCCCGAAACCCGAACAGAAACGCTGTCTGCTTTTCTTGAACAAAAAATTGGTAGTTAAACACCTGCTTCCGGACAAAAAGTGGGAACTGAGTCTGTAATGAACTTGAAATATTCCGTGAATGACCAGCAAAGTGCTCCAAAATTTTATATAAATAAATAAAAGAAAACTACAACTAATATTTTTAATTTCTTATCTAACTGTTAATTTTCTTTTTTCCTTTCTTTCATCTAAAAAATGTTTCTCTGTGGTGTGTACAAACTGGTACGTGCATTTCTGTCTAAAGATATGCCAGTTTTCTAGAATTTTTCAATCGTAATATTTTTGAATTAAAACGAATAATATTTTAAAGATTAAACACATATCTCCAGAGTTTCCATGGGGAAAAAAAATGTGTTTTCATTTGGTACCCTGCCATTTCGTGAATACCAAAAGCTATACTAATGAACTATAGTGTTGGTATTTTACGGACAACTTTGATTGGGTAAATTACTGACAGTAAATTTAATTATTGCATCATGCATTGGCCAAAATTAAACAATATTATCCATCTACTATAGTTCTTCTCTTTCTGTCTTTTAATTACTGGGTACTTTTTTTTTTTTTGTTATTAATTCTTACTCTCCTTTTGGTGGTCAACGTTTCCTTTAGATTTTCGTGCAGTGGCAGGGAGTTGGCAAAAGGAAAACAAAGTAGGATTTTATTTTCTTTCATGTAATTTTATCTGGGTTTATATATATATATATATATATATATAAAATTAAGTGTGAGGATCTTTCTTGCATGGAGATGTGCATGAAGGTCATCATGGAGACAGATTTTCCAAGCGTAAATGATTTGGTTTGAAGTTTTGAACCCTTCAATAAAGGACCGAGGTTTTTGCGAGGGAAAGGGGAAGTAAGGAGCACCCATGCACAGAGGCTGAGATGGGGATTCTTTCTTTCTGATTATATAGTAATGATGAGCGAATCCATTAACACCCAGAAACAAAAAAAAAAAAAAAAGCACTGAGCTTTCTTTTGCTTTATTTATTTATTTAATTTTCTTCATGAATGAGTGCATGGCCTTGGGCCCTTGCCGAAGACCTGCCTCCACTTTCTATAAATTCACTTTCATTCTTTCATTTCCACCAACCTTTTTCAGTAAGAAACAAATGTGTTAGGTGCCGTTTCTTCTATTTACTGATGTTGTCACCATTGGGATCTCACCAGTCACCATGACTAATTTCTACCTTGCTACATTGCCGCTACATCCCGCCATTTGCATTAAAAGATTATATAATCGAAAAACCGGATCGAATGGATCAATATGTTAGTCTAGCAAATAACATTAATATGGCATTGATGCGAACAAATATCAGTATAGAGAGAAAAGAGGATGGGAAAAAGGTCGGAAAGCTATTTACAATAGATCTTCATTTCTCGCAGTACTTAGACCAATAATTCTGATTTGGTAACCAAGAAAAGGGTATCACAATTACAATGTAAAATTTCCATTGAATCATCACTATATGGTTTCTACGTTACAGCCCGTGCCGAGAAAAATTTATTAAAAAAATGAAGATAGAGCTCAGATAGAATCTGCACGTACCGACACAGTCAGTCAAATAGAACCCGTTTCAAAATCTGGGGTTTAATTTTACTACTGGCAAAACTTTATATTCCATCATCAAAGGGGAATGGCAGAAACAATTGAATAATAAGCATATTTGATGATGGCAACCCATTTACACATAAGGTCCATTATTCTACAGTAGGAACACATGTTAATCTTCCATTATCAAAGGCTTAATTTAAGTGAATTAATGTTGAGATACTTATAAATGTAATGTAATATAATAATACAAAATGGAAGTGAGTCACCAAAAAGCAAACAATTTAATAAAGAGGAACCATTTTTGTCTGATTGTTGAAGATGCAGGCTTTAGGGTAATATTTAGTCAGAGATGTGGACCTTACAGGCAGCCAGCAGGAGAGAAAAAGTAAAAAGGCAAACAATAAGGCAAAATAAAGGAACGACACACCACTGTTTTAAAAGACAAAAAACAGTAGAAAACAGTTTGCATTAGAAAACACTTTGCTCCTCAGCGGCAGTCAGTCTATTTTTAATGAGCTTCGAAGGACATTCGTTGGACTCTTCCATTCCCTAAGATTTCTATGACTTTGTGACATACAAAATTTGAAGCCAATGAATAATTGAATGCTTTTTTAGGGTATGAAGAACCACATTCATCAACAAATGAACCCAAAATCATAGTATCGAATTATTAAAATAGTTGTACTAAGCAAGTGGTAATCATAACCAAATCATGCGGTTCGAATCTGATCATGATCATCGCAGAGGCAACGTTTTGTCTGCCGAAACAGATTTCAGCAAAGATCTATGGGCAAATTTTTTTCTAAGCAAACACCAATTAAAACATTGATATTCATAAACATTAGTTTTTCCTCAGCTTAGTTACCTGTAAAATAGAGATAGATAATACATACAGAATATCAGTCCGGTGTCAAGACAAGACAAAGCCTAGTACCTGGCCTGTTTGCTAAAATGGGTAAATCTATAAAGCAACATATGGAATACAGGCTGCTTCCAGCTATGATAGTTGGTCCATTTAGGCCGAAATCTTTATGTGGCAAAACCCTTTTTTAAGTCAAACCGAAATCCCAAAGATAATTGGGGAGTTCTTTTATTTACCCCTGGTTTATGCGAGATAGACAGCATATCCCAAGGCCTAGCTGAGACTTGAAACCCAGGGAAGGAAAGGAAAGGAAAGGGAAGGAGGGAGGGAGGGGAATTAAATGTGGGAAGGAGTTATGAGAATCACGTGAGAACACAAAATCCAAACAAAATCTAATGAAAGATCCACAACAAGAGCCGATAACTGAGCGGGGCCAACAGGGCCAAAGCAAGTGGATTAGGACTTATGAGATCACTGGGGGAGAGATTGGATATCCCAATTCACAAGGACAAACAACAGCTGTGACTCTGTTACTCGCCTTTATTTAGCTGTTTGAATATCCTTTGATGTTTTTATTATGACCTCCCCAAATCTCTCATTGAAGCTGAAGCTTTAAGGCTTAATTAAGACCTTTCCCTCCCTTGCATTTCCTGACAATTAAAGTTGTTTTTAACCCTTACCTTCCCAGACCTTTTCCCATTTGCCCACTACTTTAGCCTGTTTCAACCAATGTGATGACACATCAAAATCTGAGTCCACATGTCATGTCAAAATCAGCTTAGATTCTCTCTCTCTTTGTTTCCTCAAGAGAGGTTTTGAGATTGCAAGGTCAGGGACAGCTTAGCTAACAGACTATACTAGCTTATTCGTTTGTCAACCTAGCTAAGCTACGCTAAACGAAGCAAACAGAAGAAAACTGATCATTTAATTCCTGAAAGCAAGCAAATCAACTATTCAAGGCGCATCCTAAGACATCCCTCTATACTCTATTAATTCCCAAAAGAGTGAAAAAAAAATTAAAAAAAAGAAGGGCTTTAAAGAACTTTTGGTCAAAACAAGAAAAATAAAGAGGCGTGGGTGGGGTTTTGGGGCTTCCTTTTCAGTAAGTAATTTCTCCCTTATGTCGCAGCATCCCACCAAAGATGCCCACATGCGACTTCAATGTTTTTCTGAATACTACATGGCTTTAAAATGTTATTCAATTTGCTTTACTCTATCTCTGATTGTTAATGGCAGAATACTATGAAGGATTTTTCCTTTTCTAGTAATGTCGGTTTTTAAGAGCAAAGATGTTTTTGACTTGCTAGGAATGTGAAGCAAAGGAAAGAATCCTCCCCCTTTTCGTGGTATTTTATAATTTCTTGACGTGATCATAAGTTAATAGGCAATTAAAGCTAAGAACTCAAGTCTTTTGTCCATTGCTATCAATTTACTAATCTCTTTTTTTTGCTTTCTTCTCCAACTTATATATTGATATTGGATTTTGGATTTGGTACCTTTTATTTACCTAACAAAATTTATATTGGATTAAAAACAATTAGTCAAAAGAGAAATACTCCATTTGCAGTTAACAAAATAGAGGAAATCCAAGAGAACACTTTCAAGCAGAAATTTGGCAGTTCGTTTTGAAGATGGAAGTGCATAGCTATGATCTCTAAAGAACATATTTTTTTCATCATTTTCAGGATGTCAAAATTACTAATAGTGGTGTAGTCTCCAAGGCAATAAAAAGGTTAAATAATTTAACACAGTGTTATTGTGTGGTTGGCAACCGAGACCGCAAATGCAGCAGGGACGTCAAAAGTCGTAACACCGAATGATGACGTGATAAGTTGATTGGTTTAAACAAATGATACATCAAGAAGTGAATGATGGTCAAATAGAAAGGCCCAAAGCGAGGCCTGTGGTTGGATCATCGGTTGCCTAGAGAAAAAGAGAAAAGAAATGAAAAGAATCAATGAAAAAAAAAAAAAAGCAGTGGTTTTGGTTTTGTATAACATATATGCCAAGGCCGGTGATTGATGGGACACCTCAATGAAGCCGAAGTAACCAGCAAGATGGTCCGTCCTGACGGCTTATCTCATATTATAGGGGTCTACTCACTGACTCATCTATCTACCAGCCGATGAGATGAGACGAGCCCATCCGGCCACCCCAAATCGCCTATTTTGCTACCTAAAAAGGCCTTGTCCAATCCATCAATTCCCCAATTTGCATAGATTAAAGATCTCCCCTCCAAACACTTGGTTTGAACATTGGTGCATATCTTTCTTTTTCTCTCGTGCAAACAAAGACTTCTTTCCCAACTAACGTTTTATTTTTTTACTCCTAGTCCCCAATCAATTGAGCAGGAATAATTTTTTCGATTCCGAGCTAAACGTTTACTTTACGTGATTATCAAAAGGTGTTGCAAGTTTCGCTCCTAAAAAGATGCAGAATCTAAATGAATCAAGGAAAAAAAAAAAAACAGTTTTTTTGCTCTAAGTTCCTGATTAGTCATTTTCTTACACATCAATAAGTTCATAGAGAACCCAATTTAAGTGGCATCGTTAGTTTATTTGTGAGTCATGTTTCGATTAACAAAGCAAAGTCTGCCTCTAGAAATCAATGTCCCAATACGTGTAGGTAAAAACCTCATGTCTCGATGATCTGAATCAACATGGAAGGGGCCAAATTGAAAGATATACTTTTGTGATAATTTCTCTAGTGTAAAATTTTCTTCCCTTGTTGCAGAAAGCCCGTAAGGACCTCAGTTATCACTGTTAACTTCCAACATTAAACAAAAGATGCAACCCTCCAACAGATCCTTCAGGGCTTCAACTTTTCAACTATCATGGCATGAAGAAACAAAACAGAGAGTGATGTGGCATTGCTGAATCCCCATTGTGAACTGGAAACAACAATATTGATGAGAAGTCATTCAACCCTCCCCCCCCCCCCAAAAAAAAAAAAAAAAAACAAATTGCATCGAGCGATACAGGCACTAAGTGCAATAAGCAGATTTTCAGTGCATATATCCCATACAGTCATGCACGTAAAGGCACAGCAATCAGACAAGCATTCCTCGACAACTCTAGCAGCATCAGCATTACCGCCAGCTAATTAGACTCGGAAACCAATTTACAGTAAAAAGCAGTATGCAGTTATCCAATTCAATTTTAGCAGGTTATGAAATCTGCTTCAGTTTTCGGTGATTACGCCCAGAAAGCAATCATAATCTTCCGCTGGAGAAGTAGAGGGAAAAACAGTAGGATGAAAAACCTCATATCACTTTCAGAGGTTAACGCAGCTGCATTGCACAACTAGAACAACAAACAATGACCTTAAGCTTTTACTTTTTACACTTAGTGGTTCGAAATTAAAGCATAGAGAGGCTACTCTGTAGGATTCACACAAGCTTCTCTCTCTCTCTCTCTCTCTCTCTCTCTCTCTCTCTCTCTCCTTCTCACAATAACCAACAATAATATTATCTGTCACTCTTATGATAAAGAATAATAGCAGTCATCCTACTTGGTTATTTCTATTTGCTTGCTAACTGTGGGGTAGGAAAAAAAAGTCATCCTCCTACATTCATTTTAGAAGATATATCAATTCACAAATAATAATGCAAGTGCAAGGTAGCAGTTTCATGAGTTAGTTCACCCTGGTTTAATAAAAGGATCATTACACTTTCAATGCTAATTATCACAAAAAGATAATATTCACAGGACAGTATCATCATGCTAAATCGTCGAAGTTTGGAACTATAGCAGATTAGTACAAGTATACACGAAAACTGCGAAAATTGATGTCTTATGTGATCAATCTCATTGCAGATGTTGGGTGTTACCATCTTCGTACCAATGAAGTGAGCAACTGCAACAAAAAGTAATCAGATCTCAATTAAGAATGTGTTTTCCAACGTATGAACGGAAGAATACTACCAATTCAAAAGGCAAACGTGGTAACTTTAATTTGTAAAATATTGCACCTACAACCGTACCAAAGGAGTATATCCTTGGACTTTAGATAAAAGGATTTGAGAACATTTTGTCTTTCAGTTAGAAATGTCAGGCTAAGCACAGAAAGGTGTCATTTTTCAGTTTGGCTTTGACTTTTTTTTTTTTTTCCCAGGTAAAAGAAATACATTGCCTTGGTTCAAAATTTTCCTGAAACGCAAAATGAACCAAAAAATTTAGTAGCATTTGTCAAGGGATATTCAAGTTACAGATATCCAACAAGTCTGGAACTCCAGAATGAAGCATGTCCCATCGTACAGAAGATCATTGCTAATCTTAAGACTATTCATCAATTTCAGAATCAAAATCAAAGTAGATAACAAACATTTTACAAAGAACTTGCGTGCATAAGATTAAAGCTTAAAATTGTTTCATGAACATGATGAAACATGAAAATTCCTATACCTCAAATAGTTCAAATGGGCTGCCTCGCCGGTATACATCATTCTTCTTTTTTGTTTCATCGGGGAAAATGCTTATCAATAGTGCTCTCCACCCAATAAGCAAAACAGAAGTGCTACCCATTGTTACTAAGACAAAGGTATATGGCGGAATATGGCCTGATGTTGCAGCTCGTATGATCACTCCCAACTGTCAAAAGAGAAAATAGGAATGATTTACCTAGATATGTTGTCACTAGTCAGCCAGATATGTAAAATGCAACTAGAAAAGAAAGAGATTTGGGGGGGGAATTTAACTTAAACGTAACTAGTAAACCTTAATCTGTCAATAAGTTGACCATGTATAACATGTCCCTAATCAAGTTAACTTCAAATGGAAGCAATAGAGACAAGCTTCATTAGGGATACTTTGATGACGGACAACGATGAACAACCCTTGTTAAGATAAAATGTTATATGAGATTCATTGGAGCATCAAAGTAAAACAACATGATGAACATACAAACTCTAAGGCTTTCTAAGCAGTATTAGGAAAAAGCACAACATTGACTCCTTAACAGAAAGCATCATTGAAGAGTTCATGTACCCAAAAAATTATGGTCACATATGAACAGTTGAAATTTGGAAAACAAGAAAAATGGAGACTTACAGGAATTCCCAATCCCCAAGATTTGGCAGCAGCAATAACGGCTTTGAATAGACCATTGGCTCCTCGCCCATCCTCACCATATCCACCAAGGAAGTATGCACTCAAAAACCATCCTATCAATCCACATTTTCCCTTTCACCAAAGTTAAATAATGAAATATTCTCTCCCCCCCCCCACTCAAATTACAGGTAAAACGTAAAAATAAGAATTTATTAATACCAGCCATAAAAGGGTCAGCTGTACGTAGAGTATCCATTGCAAAAATTGGGAGACCATGATTGTATCTCCCAATAGCAGAAAACAAAAGCAACGCTAATACATCCCCACCAGCAAGCAAAGCCACTCGACTGTTACAAAGCAATTAAAACAATTAGAAGAAGATAACAAAGAGAAAACGAAAAGGAAAAAAAAAATTACTTACCCCCATTTGATAAGACGAGAAGAGGATCTGGGTTTTTCAAACTGGATAACGCCTTCCAAAGGGACATCTTCCTGACCGACAAAAACGGTGTCGTCATTGTTGAAAGGAGGCGGCGGCGGAGGGGTAGACTGTTTGCGAGCGGAGGTGGAATCTAGGCCCCCCTCAGCCTTGGCGAGAGTGATGTGAAGCCGTTTCCGAGAATTTCTTGAGGGAATTAATTTGGGTTTTCGATGGATAGCGGAATTGGCACAGGAAGGTTGGATTGGAACTGTGAATTTGAGTGAACATTTTTTAGCGGACAAAGCTCCGCTTGGTGAGCTTACCAGAAACATGCTGCTCTTCTTTCACCCTCCTCTCGATTCTTCCCAAAAAAAAAAAAGTATAAATTATTACAACGAAAATAAATTCAAAGAAAAGTACTATCGTTGATATTTTCTTACCTATCCTTGCGACCTGTATTAAAAAAAATGAAATTTCTTCTTTTTTTTATCTCTGCTTTTCTGGCAATTCTATTTTTTTTTATCTAAATCCGTTTGTTTGATTGGTCCAAACCCATCATCGGAAATCTTATACGGTCCCTCCCAGCCAGAAGTTCAATTTTAGCATTTGAAAAAGGTAAAAATGAAAGAAAAATGCACTACCCAATGGTCAAAATTTGATGATTACAGTCAGATTTATTAATCTATATAATTATATTTAAAATATCATATATTTATATAATATTTTATAAATTTTAATATGTTTATTTATTTACAAAAAATTCATGTTATTTTTTCAGGTTAAAGCATTTAAACCTTTTAGCTATGTCCACCTACAGCGGAAAGGGTTGGCCCTCGTGGATGTTCACTTTGAGAACCAATAGATATGTGACGGTTGAGATGGAAACGGCGAAGATCGCTGAGACAACTTGTTAGGGACCAATGGAAAACAATTTTTTGGATCCTTGTGAAGCTTTGATCTGCCATACTAATAGACCAAATATATATATATTTTTTTAAAAAATTATTATACGTAATAAAAAAAAACGGTATATTTAATATTTAAACTTCTTTTTGATTAATCAACAGATGAAACCAGTTTTATCAACAAAAGACTTAATTGGTTTGATTTCCTGTCCCATTTTTTTATTCATCGAAATCATCCATATACTGCTTCATTATTAGCATTGCCTGGCACTGGCAGAGTGGTGAAATGCACATGAGAAATTAAATCTAAATGCAGTTATATTACATAACGCTGAATTCTGTACTTTTGACAAATCATCATGCACTAAAGTCGACACAAAGCAATGCAGCATGTTTATGGCACAAATTACGTCTAACAGGGACACTGAACAATGATAGTTAAACTGTCCTAAAAAGCGTATTAGTTAAAAAATTTACTAACCCTTCTTCAAAAGCCCAAATGAGCCAGGTAAATCATCTAGAAGCATCTACCGATACAGGCTTAAGTTGTCCATCACGACCTTTCTGATCTTGTTCACTGGAAGCACCAGCATTGTGCTCTTGAGGTCGCACGGCATTTGCAGGCAGCTCTCCAAAGCTACCAAGAACCTGATTCGATTTTGCTTCAACTCCAGTCCCAATAATCCCATTGAACCCACCAGCCACTGCACCCATTAGGCCAACCCCGCCGTTCATATAAGCGGGGTAGGTGGATGCATTTCCATAAGGCAACGGGCAAACTCTTGCTCCAAGCAATACAGGGGCAAGCAAAGGGCCTCTAGGAGTAACTGGAGTGACACCGTATCCAATCCTACCATAGCCATCTGCCGGGTACCCACTGCCATAAACACCAGTTCCATAAACATATCCGTCAATGGTATTATACCCAAGAAGAGGAGCATAACCAGGAAATATACCATATCCTGGACTACTGGAAGAGTAATCAAAAGGCTGGAAACCATTATAAGGGGCTACACTCACAACACCGGCTTTCATGTTAAAATTACTGTTACCACCATTATTTCCCTCCTTTGGCACAGCACGCTTGACCTCCACAAGCCTATTATTCAACTCATGAAAATTCTTCTGCATAACATTCTCCACAGACTCCTCCGATTCAAAGGTAACAAACCCGAATCCCCTAGGCCGGTTAGTTGAGCTATCATGCATCACAACCACATCAGTTATTCTACCAAATCTTTCAAAGTAATTCTTAAACTCTTCCTCAGTCAGACTAGCAGATAAACCCCCTACGAAAATTTTTTTAGTCCTAAAGTGATTATTGCCGTCAGCAGCTTCACTACCATTCCTACTGAATCCACTACTCCGTGGTTGATTCGAATTGTGCTGTTGTTGGTTTTGCTGTTGTCGTTGAATTTGGTTCTGTTCACTTCGGGGTATCGCTTTTTTCACTTCTACCTAGAAAAACCAATTGATAAACACACATTAAACAACCCAAAAAAACTACATGCTATGCTTCCCTGAGTAATTCAAAACTTTGATCTAAGTCAATTCCTCACTTTTTCATTGAAATAAAACAGAGTAAATAGATATAAATAACTGAGAGAGAGAGTAAGCAAAGAAGAGCTTTGAACTGACCGTCCTCCCAAGAATAACATGGGTTTCTTGAAGAGCTTTATCAGCTGAAGAAGGTTCGGAGAACAAAACAAAGCCAAAACCACGTGGACTTTTGGTGTTCCTGTCTTTCGCTACAACAGAGCTTACAACGTTGCCGTATTTGCTGAAATGATCCTTGAGAATAACTTCACTTGTCTCCCGAGATATCCCTCCCACAAACAGTTTGGCTTGATCAGATTCCATGCTCTGCTCAAACCCTAGCCCCCAAAACCCTAGCTACTGAAACCAAAAAAAGGTAAAAATAAAAATTCCCAATTGCACCAAAACACGAATTACATTAATTTGCGGGAAAAAAAGGCTAATTGGAGTAAGAACAGTAGAAACCCTAGCCCTAAAACTCTAGAAATATAATACCACTGGAAACAAAGACGGTAATAAAAACACTTAGAAACCTTAAGCACAGCAGAAATTCGAAAATTCCCAATTGAAGTAAAATCCCAGTAACCTGCAAGTCTGTAACACTAATTGAAAATAATTAAACTCGAAGACCCCCCAATTTAACCAAGAATAACAAAACCCTAACCTGAGCTTTCTAGGGTTTCTTACTCAAAACCCTAAGAAAAACTTGTGCAAGTAAAAGAGACAACGAACAGCAGAAATAAAATTTAAAAAAATATATATTTAATTTTTAACCTTGAGAGTGGGGGAAAAAACAGTTAGCTTCTAAAGAGTAACGAAGCAGGTGAAAAATCGAAAAATTGCTCGGACGAAAAAGAGGAGGGCGGAAAATTGGGAATAAATTACATTTTCTGGGCGAATCTAATGGGCTTAGGTTAATTATAGTAACTCGAAACAGCTTAAAGTTGGCCCACGAGCTATCTGTCCGTCTCCAAGTGGAATGGATTCCGCCGCGCTTATTGGGCTATTTCGTCAAATTTCTGGGGCTATTTTTACTTATCCCTTTGTTATTTATCGTATAAACATTTATTATTTATTTTTACTTTATATTAAATTTTAAAAAAAAATAAATAAATACCCACAACGGCTTCATGTCAATCACGGTTTAATCTTTATGAAAAGCATTTTAAAAGTAAAATCTAAATGTATTAGATCGATGTAAGACAACCTTATGATTGTGCGAAGTTAAAATTAAAGTAAAATCTTAATATAATCTGACGTTACGGTAATAATAATAATAATAATATATTAAAATAGAGAAAATGACAACCATTGAATTCCCATATATATGTTATATATTAACTACTTTAATTAGTGATTTATGCTATAAATATTCATGTTTTATTCTTTACTCTAAATTTATGGTTTTTATACTAATTTAGTTTCTGAAAACTATAGTTAATAAGTTACTTTCGTGATTGAGTTAATGCTAAAATAAATATACTTATTTGGTTCATTTATAAATTTCTTTTCTTCACCAGTTTAATTTTTATAACAATAAGCCATGACTGATATAATCGAATCAAATTAATCAAATTACATTGATTAGTTTAATTAATCTGATTTTAGCTGAAAATTGTTCACAGTTGCCGGAATTCAATCCCGAGATTGCCTCACATGCGGGGGTCGCAGCTCAATGTCTAAAAGCAAAAGAAGTTAGTCCAATTACTGTCTTCAACTAGTCTTATACATGCGAATACTCGATAACTGTGTCTACATATTATTATTTTATTTTCAATTATGGTTATGTGAACACAAAGAATCCATATTAATCATTTATCTAATCAATTATTTTAAATTTTTTTTTAATTCTTTAGCATGTGACATCATAGCATTGAACCAACTCTTGAAAAATAAAAAACGACAATAATCTTTAGCTGATCTTCACGTGGAAATATGTGATAGTAAACCAAAGCACTAGGAGTCGTTTTTTTCGATCATTAATTTCTCTCCTTATCTATGTTTGACATGTTAATTTGATGAAATTAATATTAATTAACCGTATTTAAACATGTTCAACAAACCCTGATTTGGGTTTTGACCAGCTTTTTAAGTGCCACATAGACCCTGGATTTAAACTATTCAAAGTTGAAAGCTGTGAGAAGCATCTCTAGGTGTTATTAAATTAAATCCTTTCTGGGGTTCAACAATCTCATAAAACCCTTTATTTTTCTTGGGTTTGGGTTAATTTCAATTGCTAATGGACACCATGAGTGAATATCTACTATTATATTCATGAAAGAGATTAGATATTAATAAAAAATTAGATTAAATTTATTATTTAACTGGAAAACCTAAATGTTTAGAACTAATTGGTTAATTTATAGGCCAAAAAATAGATTAATTTCATATGAAGATGCAGTAGCATCTTTTACACGAGAATTTTATCAAGTATTTGCTCTAATTAATTAAGCGAAGCACTTGTGAATTTAGAGTTATAATATCTTAAATCGCAAAGATACGATTTTATTGATAAATCTACAAATATAGTAATTAAAAGAGAGAGAGAGGGGGAAAATGAAGGATGAACAAAGTTAAAGTTTGATTTATGTCAAAGGAATAATAGAAGGATTTTGTTAACATTAATTAATATACTATTTGTACTAGTAATTGTTATATTAAATGCAACATTTGATAATTCATTAATTGTTTTTAATATATTATATATAATAAATTTAAAAATGAATTTAAGATGCTCATTAACAAAATCTTTAATTAATAGTATTATAAAAGGACATGCAAACTAAGCATGCAATTTGATAGTACAATGGTAGTTTCGGACGTGGAAAGCAGCTATGAAGTTGAAGAGAATGAGAGCAGATTAGCCAAGTTCGACTGACCAGCTAGAGGAGAGTGGAGAGTTATTTAAGTTGCAATTTTATGGTAGGAGCAGCTATTTTTATGGCAGCCATCTTCGAATAAATGAAACCATCTTTAAAGGAAGAGAACAAAATGGCAGCTCTAATCTTTTATTTTCCATAAATACATTGCAAGAAATGGAAAGGGAAGGAAGAAGAGAGAAGATATACCAGTGAGGTGAGAGGAGAATTATTTTTTTTAAACAAAATAATATTTGATATGATACGAATACGATATAAAAATAATATAACAAAAAATATATATATATTAAAATAATAAAATTTAAATAAATATAAAATATTTAAGTATAATTATAATATAAATATATTAATTTAAAATCTTTTGAGAGATAAGTCCGGTAAAACCTTAGACCTTAGGAAAAATTTTTTTTTTTCTCGTTTTAGTGCAACGACAGGCGTGGCTTGGATTTGGATTGGTCCCTTGAAGATATTAATTCTAGTTTGTTTTGACCAAGAAAACAAAGGGCGAAAAGACATGCCTTTTACAAACCCCAGAAGGAGAAGAAAATAAATAAATAAATAAAACATTTAATTAAAGTCTTGTTTTTCATGCCTCTTCTTTGAAATCGATGCCTCTAGGTGTTATTTTGTTCACATCAAAAACAGGAAATAATAATAAATAAATAGTAAGAAGATTTGCTTTGAAACCCAATAAACCTGTCCTATACAAAACATTTGTGAAACACTAAAAAAATAATAATAATAAAAACGAATAAACCAACAATAAAAACAACAGTACATGTTACCTGCAATATCTTGAAAATATATATTCTAATATTTCAAATACCGAACTTGCATGTTAAATTTCAAAATATAAATTATAAGTTCGATTGTAAAATTTTAAAAATTTAATTAATTTATAATAATATTTTCGTCCAAACAATATCTAATTTGTTTGCCGATGGGACCAAGTTGATATTCTTTTGAGACAGCAAACTCAGCAGCACATAATATATATATATATATATATATATCGTATTCATATTCGCTTTTATTATTTATTCACTGACAAATTAAGAAAGATAACTTGGAATGGAGGGGAAGCTGCAAAGGTAGTCACGTGAGAATCATGACCTCAAATGGGGTCACCCTATTATATGGCGGATTTTTTTAATAACATTTTTAAAGTTGTTTATCGTTATATATAATAAGGTTTACATGTTTATAAATGTCGACTAAAATTCATTTAGTTATTAATTTTAAAAAATGTAAAAATATTATATTAACTAATATTTTTAAACACCCCTTAACATTTTTCTATATAATAATATTTTCATTTAATACAATAAAATGATAAATAAAATAACTAATTTTATATTTAATGTTGTTATTATAAATAATATATTAACTAATCTTAAAAGAATACTTAAAAATACATGTTAACGTGAATGAACCAATTAGTTTGGGTTAGACTACTTGGTTTCTCTTTTCCCATCTTTTTCTTTTACATTTATTAATATGAATACACTTATTCTTTTTAGAATATTGCTATTGGATGCTTTAAAGTCACCTTTTGAACTTATTATATATAATAATATACTTGTTTAATGTGTTGCAAGTAATAAATAAAATTATTATATTTAATATAATATTAATTATTTTTAAAAAAATATTCTAAAAACAATGAATAGCCTTTTTTTTTTTAATTATCTTAACTCAACAGTGAGTTTTAGTATTTGTTTTGGAAAGATAAAATGCAGTAAAAAGTATTTTAGTTATTATTAAATTTAATATTTTAATTTTTATATTTTAAAAATTATAACAAATAAAAAAATTAATAATGTTAAAACTATTTAAATATAGACAAAATGCTAACGTATCTTGTGATATAAAATTTTAAATTTTATATAAAAATAAATTTTGGTTGCGGGTCAAGTTTATATCATTTTTCTGTATAAAATTTTAAATTTTCCATTACATTACACTTTAGTGTTTTATTAATATTTAAACCTATTTTTTATACTCTTAATTATTTTTTTTATTTGCAATAATTTTCAAAATATAAAAATTAAAATATTGACTTTAATCATATAAAAATTAAAATACTTCTTTCAGTATAATATAATGATTGCTAACGAACTTTCACAATAATTTTTATAAACAAAAATAATAGCAAAAGAAACATAAAATTTACAAATTTAAATTATATTTCCTTAAATATTAAACTCGAACTCAAAGTTTATATTTATCCAAGAAAAAAAAACTACAAAAATGCTTTCAAAATAGTTTTCCCTCGCATTCGACCAATGACAAAAACTGAGTGCAAAAGTAAGTAAAATTTTAGGAATTTTAAAGGGCAAAAAAAAACAAAATAAGAATAAAAATATGATTATACAGCTCAAGTCCAGAAGGCAGTGATGGCAACTTGCAAATAAGTACGCACAAAAATGAGGTTCTTGCTTACTTCTTATAAAATATCAGTGTCTGTAGGCCCCTTCGAAAACAATGCTTTGGTAAGAAAACGTACTGCAATACAAGTGGGCAAATAGATCAAATTTAAGGACTTAATTTTGTATAAACTTGACTTAATTAATTTAATTTAATTAATAAAATACATTTATTTAATTAAAATATATTTGTTAATTGTGTCAAATTGTTGTAATAATTTTCACAAAATCAAAGTTTTCGTAAAAATAAATTTTGAAAATGAAAATAGTTCTTTTTTAAAGGGAAAAAACAAGTGAGAGGTAGGGGGCCCGAGGGATGGGGTGTCGGCAAAGAGGGGGCGAACCTCTTCAAACCCCAACATCATCACAACAACATTTACCCACTTCCCATTCCTCTACTTTTTTTTAAAAAAAATAATTTTTTATTTTTTAAATTCTATATGGCTTTTCATTGATTCGATATATTGTTATTAGATATGAGACAAAAAATAAGAAAAACAAAAACCATAAATTTATTTCAAAAAAGTAAAAGAAAAATCAAAATGGCCATGTCTTGATGCTTACGCGGCATTATCTAGACCACTCCCTCTGCTAACACGTCAACGTCATTGTACCAACCTCTCTCTCACTCTCTTTGGATCACAGAATTAAATATATTAAATCATTTTTTATATTTGATGAAAATTTATATATAATCAATTAATCACATAATATTTATCTATAAAAGTATAATAAGAGTTTTTGTATTATAATTAAAAAAATATTTTAATTTTTATATTATTAAATTTAATATTTTAATTTATATATTTTTAAAATTATAATAAATAAAAAATAGTTAACGATATTAAAAAATATTTTAATGATGATAAAATTTTAATATATCATATAATATTAAATTTTAAATTTTATATAAAAATAATCAAACCCCATTTTAATTCTAAAACTATTTTTATATAAAATTTAAAATTTCATATCGCATGATACATTAATATTTTATCAACATTTAAGCTGCTTTTTCAACACTGTAAATTATTTTTTTATTTATCATAATTTTAAAAATACAAAAATTAAAATACTAAATTTAATAATATAAAATTTAAAATACTCTATTCACTATAATATAAGAATTTATATTATATTTTTTTCTATTAATTAATTTTTTATAAATAAATATAAATAAATTTATTTTTAATGAATCGATATTATTTGATAACTAATAATATATAAATTCATGTACAACGGGTGTGTCAATTATAAATTTTTAAATATTTATAATATTCTAAGAGAATATTAAAATATTTTTCAAAATTATTATATATAATAATATTTTTATTTAAAATATTAAATAAATTAATTTTCTAAAAACAGTCGTTGCTAAAAACCATTATTATAAATTAAAATGTTTGAGGAATTCAAGACGATATGATGGAGAATGGAGTTAATATTG
>JBBYHK010000017.1:902541-916500 GCA_038382065.1 Adansonia grandidieri | reverse complement strand
AATGTCTAAAAAATTAAAACAAATTGAATGTACCTATATTGATCATATACTTAACAATTACCTTCAAATTCGAACAGCATTTTTTATAATTGAATATCCAATACTTTTGCAGATACTAATATTTTATTTGTTAAAAAAAAACCCCAATATCCAATAAAAAAAAAGCAAAACCCATCATACAATTGGAAAAAGCAAAAGAATGTTTGGCAAATAAAGGAAAAATAGTAATCTTGTGATTTAATTAGAATTTTTAATTCAAATTTATATTTCCCAATTGCTTGAGAAAGAGACTTTATTTTTGAGCAATTATATTATTAACAGATTGAAATGCCAAAATAAGTAATTTATATAAGAATTTTGTCTCTGAATACAAACAATAATTATTTATTTATATGTTTTATATAACTCCACGATATAATTGATAAAGCTGATTAAAAATAAAATCACAAAATTAAAGTGATCAAAATGAGCTAAACCCGAAAGAAGCATTGGGTGGGTTTTCGGATCCAACCCGGATAATCGTGGGTCCATCGAAGGTTATAAGCGGCAAAGCCAGAGATAAAAGAAAACCGTTTCTCTTTTTCTCAGTAATAATTTTTTCCCACAAAAACAAAAAAAGATTTTCTCTGTTTCAAGCTATTCCTCTCTTAAACCCTAGAACCTGAAATTTCGATACTGAGATCCAAGCTCCCGCTATTCTGAAACCTTTTCTTCTTCACTTGCGATCTGTAGGTATTATAATCCAATTTGAACTTTTTTATTTCATTTTTTTAACGATTGGTTTGGATTAAATTTATTTCATGATATTTTCTGATACGGACAATTTGGCCATTTGAATTGGTTAGATTGGGAAATCTTGGGACTTGGATGTTGCCTCCATCTAGGTTTTTTTTTTTTTTTTTTTCGGTGATCGTTCTTGATTTTTATTTTGCAGCTATTTGAGGTAAACTTTGCATATGTTCTGGAATGGCCAACAATTCTCAACCCTCTAGTGCCCAGGTAGCATATGCTTATTAGGTTTAATTTTCTTGGTTTTATTTCTATAATCTAGATCATTAGCTAAGATTATGTTGTTTTTTGGGGTTAAATCTTGGTTGTCGTTGCCATGTTTGGTCCAAATTTATCAAAATTTATAGAAATCACCTAAGGCTTTTTTTTTTTTTTTTCCTTTTCTTCTTGGAAATAGTTTGAAATAGCTTGAATGTAGACATTACAAGCTCTGACTTTGACAAGATTCTCCTGGTGGCATTGGTATTACTGATTTTATATGAATGAGAAATGGATGTTGTTTTTGCCTAAAGTACATACTCCTTCATTCAAGTTTTTAGATGAAGGTCTAAGATGTCTAATTTTTTGCTATCATCTTTCACCCCCAGCCACATTGGCCTCCTGCAGTTGGATCCATGGGTCTTCAAAGTTATGGCTCTCCCTTATCGTCACAGGTAGTTGTTCCTTTTTTTCAGTGGCTGTTTTCATCTTCTAACAGATATTTATTAAAACGCATTGCGTGTGAAATTTTCCATCGCAGTTTCGACCTGTGGTCCCAACGCAGCAAGGACAGCACTTTGTTCCGGCTGCTTCCCAACAGTTTCGGCCTGTTGGGCAGGTTCCTTCTTCAAATGTTGGGATGCCAGCTGTTCAAAATCAGCATATGCAGTTTTCTCAGCCAGTGCATCAGTTTCAACCCCGGCCAAATCAGCCTGGTCTTTCTACACCTTCACAACAGCCTATGCAAGTACCATATGGTCAAACAAACAGGCCTCTTACATCTGAACCGCCACAGTCGCATCAAACTGCTCCCCCTTTGAATAGTCATATGCCTGGTGTAGGGGCTCCTGGAATGCCCCCCTCTTCATCATATGGTGTAAGACCTCGTGCCTAAGTTTCTATTTTCCCTTTTGTCAGCTTTGCATCTGAAATGCCTTGCACCTTCTCTGATTTCTTTACATTTCCCAGTTTGCACCATCTTCTTTTGGCCTGCCGCAGAACAATGTCAGCGTACCGTCCCAGTTTCATCCTATATCTCAAGTGCATGCACCTCTTGCCCCAGTTGCTGGACAACCTTGGTTGTCAACTGGAAATCAGAGTGCTTCACTTGCTACAACAACGCAGCAGACTGGCCAACAACCATCACTCATTTCTTCTGCTGATTCAGTAAGTGCTTCCTCCCTGGGACATAAATATAGTCAGCTAAACAGGAATTTAACTAGGTAATGCTATGTATAATTTTCGGTATTTGGTTCAAATGTTATATACTCCTAAATGTGTATTTGTTGTTTTGCTACTCAGAAGCACTTTTAAATGATAAATTAAATTTTGCTGAGAGAACTTGCCTAAGAAGTATAAATTGCTAACAAGGTTGACCTGTCTTAAGGAAAAGACTGAGAAAGGAGAACCAAAAGAAAAGTAAGGACATAAATAACCAAGAAACTTTAAAAAGGAAAGAAAAGAGAGCTTAAACTCCCTTGAACTTATCCTATCTTCATCTATTCCCCTTGATTTGATCATTGGATAAGAGATACTTCTATTTGTCTTTTTTGTTCTCTTATAACATTTTTTATGACATAGTAGCATTGAGTGAACTTTTTCTTCAAAGAGTATGTATGAATTTTATGCATTTCTATGAGCTTTAGTTCCTTTAATCATAGTAGCTAGAAATCTGCATAAATTTGTATGAAAAGGCCTTTTTTTTTTTTTTTTTTTTTTTTTTTTTTCCTTCTTTAGAAATTCAGTTTCATATACCATGCAAACTATCCATTGATTATGGCTTTCTGGACTAAGTTTTTTGTCTGGTCTCCTCAATTTCTGTACATTACATCTAAAAGGAAATTGTATTGACATAACACCATCTTTAATTGTTTCTGTTTCTGATCCAAATTTAACTATATAATGCTAGAAATTAGTTCTTGTAGATAGCATCTTGGAAAATAGTTTGCATTCTATTTTGTGTTTAATGCCATGTTATGTCACCGCTGTACCCATTTTACTCTATTAAATCTCATTTTTTTTTTCTTTTGATATTTCACTTTTGGCATACCAGGTTGCAAATGTTCCTAGCCTTACTCTGCAATCATCTTCTGATTGGCAAGAGCATACAGCTGCTGATGGAAGAAGGTAACTTTATATTGTACGTCAGGATTGTAATTTTGCTCACATTTTGCTGTGTATTTGTATGTTAACTTCTCCTTGGACTGTTTAGAATCATCTTGTTCTATTATTCTATATTGTCATTCATCAGTCTTTATATTTCATTATGTAGACATCTAGACTTGCTGAGGGAGATTTGGTGTATGTCTGTTGTGTCTAACTATTCTTACATATCTGCAGATACTATTATAACAAAAAGACAAGGCAATCTAGTTGGGAAAAGCCTCTGGAACTGATGACACCAATAGAGGTGAGGCATATGAGCATCTGGTTGCTTTTTTCTGCAGTTAAATTTTGTGCTTCATGATTTGTTAACCTTGAAGTTGATGTGATATGTTCTTTACACAAATTGCCCCCTCTAATGGATGCTGAGACTGTAGCTCTTCTTAACTTCTTCAAAATTGTTTTATGCAAAATCTTTTTTCTTTTGCGTGTTTTGGCATTGGTTTGTAGATGTCATGGCAAGTGTGGAGAAATTTAACGACTGCTCTAAATGGTCACTTTGAGGGCGAGCGTTCACTTTTCTCAAGGCAGGCAACATTTTGCTATTTACATCTTATTTGTTATGTGGGGATAAATTTTTTATGAGGAATGATTAGATGTATAGACATACTAATTCAGTGCCTTGTATTAACTGTTCAACTTTTTTCATCATTTCCTACTCTGTTAGTGAAGTTTTAGGTTGGTGATAATACCCCCCTTATTAACACAGTTATCTAATCTATGTTTACATTTTTGTTGCCTATATATTTCTCTCTTTCTTTTGTTGTCTTTTTTTGGTAGTCCATGTATTTGTGTAACCCAATATCTTATTTTATACATGTGGTTTATGCTTCTTACTGTAATGAATTTTATAGATTGATCTGAAGGAATTTGTTATGCTGTTGTTTTATATTTCTCTCCAATCAAAATTTCTTTGTTGTTCACTTACATTTGTTGCTTCAAGTTTTATGTTGTTACTTTACTTTTTTTTTTTTCTCCTTTATGGTTTTATTGTTGCAAGCATGTGTTTGTCATGGTTTGTAAAGAATTCCACAGGTACGTATTGGCTACTGATTTCAGAGGTATGAAATGTTGGGTCAATGGCTGTTGCTGTATTTATCAATTCTCTTATTTATACTTTTTCCTATGACTCTAAAAAGATTCCTTTGGAATAGAACTTCATGTTCAATTTATGTTTTTTTTTTTTTCCTTTTTGGTGTCATATTGGCTCAACAATTTGTTTCCTCCTTTTAGAGGTGCGAGGGAGGGAGTAATTTGAGTCGCCTAGGAGGTTAAAGAATCTCAAGTTTTCTTACTTGGCATGGAAATGTCTTTAAGAATTGGCTCAGGCAAAGGTTGTGCTATTTGTAACCGAAAGTACAGTTTAGATTTAGGTTTACCATTGCACATGAAGCGAAAGGATTTTGTTTTATTTTTAATTAAATGAGGCATGCTACCTTGTACCCATTTTACTCGATGTTATGAGCATGCCAGTTAAGACTTAAAGGTGAAATCCTAGCACATTCATGAGGTGAAGAAGAATTTGGAAGTTACCTGTGGGCTAAATTCTCAACCAGAGATGAGATAACTGTTCCTTCCCTTTCCTAGTTTTGACTAGATAATTTTGATATTGTGATCGTAGTATAGACTTTTGCCACAGTTTGTTTTACCTCAACTGTTTGTACACATCCCTAGCCAAGTGAAGCCCTGTAGTATTGATTTTAGCTTAGTCGTTGGGCGAGCAAAAGCTTTGGCATGCCTATGGGCTAATTTCTTGCAACGGCTGAGTTGTTTAATTGACCCTTCCTCCACCTTTTCGGGGTTGGACTCTTACAAAGGAAACCGTTTTGTATGTGCTAGTGTTATCTTTTACCATGGTAGAATAGCTGCCTTCATCCCTACCAGTTGCATATGCATCCATTTTCTCCCCTTCTGGGAATTTTGTGTGGATGAAATTGACAGAGTGTTATTTTTAACAAGGTCATGATATAATTTATTCCATTTTGTTTTATCTATTTGTTCCATCTTCGTATGCTTGGCTGCATCATCGGCAACTTCCTTGGTGGACTTGCATTGACTGATATAATGCCACTCCTTGGTATAATCATGATGTTTTTCCTGAATTTTCTTTTCATTACTACTTCTACCTTTTTGCTTAATTATTGCTTCTTCTGTAACAGAGAGCTGATGCATCTACAGTTTGGAAGGAATTTACAACTCCAGAGGGAAGAAAGTATGTTTGAGCTCTGTTTAACCCTTTTATTCATCATGCACATTTTTCCAATTATTATTGTAATATGCTCTATTATATCCACCTTTTTCTTGTCTGTTAAAGTTTTATTTTCATGATTGATATGTGATCAAGAGATTGCTTTTGCAGGTATTATTACAACAAGGTTACAAAGCAGTCTAAGTGGACAATACCTGAGGAATTGAAGGTTGTTCATCCTTGTGATTTATGATTACTGTTTCTTTAACTAGCATTTTGCCTTTCTGACATCATTTTTAAATGTTTAATTCCAGTTAGCTCGTGAGCAAGCTCAGGTGGCAGCTAGTCAAGGAACCCCATCAGGTTCAGGAGTGGCTTCTCAAACTCCGGTTGCTGCTGCTGTCTCCGCTGCTGAGATGCCTACTACAGCTATTCCTGTGAGCTCCAACACTTTGCAGACTTCAAGTCCAGTTTCAGTTACGCCTGTTGGTGCTGTTGCTAATCCTTCCCCTACTTTAGCATCTGGACCAACAGCTGTTCCTGTTTCGCAATCTGCTGCAACAAGTGCAACAGGGGTTCAACTTCCTGCAGCGTCTGTGTCACCGTTACCTGCTGTTCAGTCAGGAGGTTCCACTGTTTCTGTTCCTTCTGTCAATACTACCACAACCATCACGTATGGCATCTTCTATTGGGTTTTTTATTTAATATTCCAGTGATTCAATAACATTGCTGAAATTAACTGCATCATTCAATATTTTCACTGCAGAAGAAGCTTGGAAACTACAGCATCTCAAGACACTGTGCATTTTGCAGATGGAGCTTCGGCTCAGGACATTGAGGTATGCTGTATACTCATTTATTCTTTGTTGAGGGCTGTTTCAATTCACAGCTCTCTTCTTTCAGTTGACCATTTCCGAAAGACACAAATAATCGTTTTAAGAGTTCTTTTTTATTTTAGAAAAACTTTTATTTACCACTGCTGGCTGGTCTATTTGGCAAAATGCTGATGCCCCGCTTTCAAATATGTTGACAGTTGGATGTTTGTTTTTATTTTATTTTTTTAAATTTGTTTTTACTTGCAGGAAGCAAAAAGGGGGATGGCAACGGCTGGAAAAGTTAATGTGACTCCACTGGAAGAGAAAGTTCCAGATGATGAGCCTTTAATCTATGCAAATAAGTTGGTAACATTCTAGACACGTGTCATTTTTTTTAATTTTTATTTGGACTTAGTGTTCTTTCTTTTCCCCTGAGGACAGGGAACTGTGATGCCAGTTTTGCAATCAAGTGGATATAACAGTTCCTTCATTTATGTGTTATGTTTATGTACTTATTTTTTTTTTTTTAATCTTCAGGAGGCAAAAAATGCCTTCAAATCCCTTCTTGAATCTGTAAATGTGCAATCTGATTGGACTTGGGAGCAGGTATCGCAGCTTCATGTTTTGCCTTCCTGCCAGCTTTGTTCTTTCAGCATTTTCACTTCCACTGACATTGGAATTTTCTTCCAGGCAATGAGAGAAATAATTAATGACAAAAGGTATGGTGCTCTGAAGACACTTGGTGAGCGGAAGCAAGCCTTTAATGAGGTAAATGTCACCCAGAAATCTTACAGTGGCAGTTGTCTGGTATGAGTTTCTTATGCATTTCATAGGATTGGTTTAAGTTTGTATTACTTCACTCACCCTCGAGTTGCTGCTTGGTTTATATTTTTCTGTAAATAAATGTTTGAAGTTAAATCAAACATTATCCAATTCTGTTCTTACATGAAATTGATATTATTACAGTATTTGGGTCAAAGGAAAAAGCTAGAGGCTGAGGAAAGGCGCATGAGACAGAAGAAAGCTCGGGAGGACTTTACAAAGATGCTGGAAGTATGTTGCATGAAGCTCATATTATCTACTTTTCGTCTCCCTGTTTACATTTCTGTTTGACCTTGTGCTTTCTGGGTGATTTGATTTCTTTCCAGGAGTCAAAGGAATTAACATCATCCATGAGATGGAGGTTGAGATTTTTCTCTGTATTATGGGAAAATAGATTTGTTCTGGCCTCATTATTCTAAATGTGGAAACTGTTAAATATTCTAACTAAGCTTTTACCTGTTCAGCAAAGCTCAAAGTTTGTTTGAAAATGATGAGCGGTTTAAGGCTGTTGAACGAGCCAGAGATCGGGAAGATCTTTTTGAAAATTATATAGTGGATCTTGAGAGGAAGGTAATGGTTTCTGACTTCTCGCTTATTTTGCAGTTTGCAATTTCTTACATATAATTGGGTTTTGGTGTGCGAATGTTGTGACAAGATATAAAATGCCTAGGTGTTGTCTGGAGGAATAAAAACCTATGAATTCCACCTTTTTCCTCTTCTTTGTATTTGCCAAGATTAATATTTAAGGAGGGATGTTTTTCCAATCAAATTTTGCTTTGGGAGTAATAGCTTTAAAGCACAAGTTAATTGTCAATATTCTAAATTAAGTCAGTAAGACAGTTTGGCTATAATTATATAACTTATGAAATCTTTGGTTTATCTGTCTGATTTTGAATTCTCTGACTCTTGAAACATTTGGCAACTTCTCTTTTTAGTGTATCTTGTCGATGATAACCTGCTAATTTCTGCCATAGATTTATGACTGTTATTTCTGTAAAACATGACAGGACAGACATCAAAGAATGATTTATGGGTGAAAACCCCCTCCCAAAAAAAAAAAAAAAAAGAAAAAAGGAAAAAAGATTCATGCATGCAAATTTGTTTTTTCTGGTTTGGATATGTTGTACCTGCTTTTATCAATTAGGGTTCATTATGGTTAAATGGAAATTTTTGGAGGATCATGCTGCAAGGAAATGGTTAGAAATGGCATGTCTTATGCCAGCACTATACTGCTTTCTGCTATATTCATGGCAACTGTCCCAAGCAAAAAATGAAACGTCACGTCAAATACACAGTCTTACTTTTTTGTTATTTAATGCAGGAAAGGGAAAATGCTGCAGAGGAAAAAAGACGGAATATAGCGGAATACAGGAAGTTTCTGGAATCCTGTGATTTTATTAAGGTACAGCATTTACAAAAGAGGATTGTTATTGGTTTTCTTTGTAAAGATCATTAGCATGGTTTCTATTTTCCTGAACTTTTTGTTTCAATCTGCAGGCAAACAGCCAGTGGCGGAAAGTTCAAGATCGGTTAGAGGATGATGAAAGATGCTCACGGCTTGAAAAAATTGACCGCTTGCTTGTATTCCAGGACTACATTCATGACTTAGAGAAGGAAGAAGAGGAAAAAAAGAGGATGCAGAAGGTAGAGGTACTTTTTATTATTATGAATTCCCTTCCAATCTATGTTCTTAACTTTTGTCTTTTGTCAAAATTTAGGAACAATTGAGACGTGCGGAGCGCAAAAACCGTGATGCATTTCGTAAGCTAATGGAAGAACATGTTGCCGATGGCACTCTTACAGCTAAAACTTACTGGCGAGATTATTGTTTGAAGGTTTTTATCTATTATAACTTGTTTTATAGTAAGAGTGGCTTTAATCTATGTGTGTTTAGCCTTTGTCAGCAATAGCTTTTGCTTAGTCTCTTTGTTTTTTGATGTCTAGGTGAAAGATATGCCTCAATATATTGCTGTTGCATCTAACACATCTGGTTCAACACCGAAAGATTTGTTTGAGGATGTTGCTGAAGAATTAGAAAAACAGGTGTGCGCCTAGATGTATTCTGTGAGAAGTGCCCATTTTTCTCTTTTGCATTTTTTTTTTTTTGGCTCAAGCAGGGAAAAAAAAAGGTCATGTTTCTGATGGTTTCTTTTCTATATTGCTAGTATCATGAAGACAAGACCCGTATAAAAGATGCAATGAAGTCAGGGAAGGTAGGATACTATATTTATTTTGCAGGATCTTGTTTGGTGTTTGCTCATTTTTGAACCCTCTTCCTTGCTTTCCCCAGATTACCATGGTTTATACATGGACAGTTGAAGACTTCAAGGCTGCTATTTCAGAAGATATTGGTTCCTCCCACATATCGGATATAAACTTAAAGGTAATTCTGTTGCAATACATGTTTTCAACCAAAAGAAGAGGGGGGGTGGGGGAGAAAAGAGAAAGAAACGTTAAGCTCTGGTAGAATTGTTATGGAGATAAATGGACGTTAACCCCCCAAGAACACTTTATCCTCATGTCTTGTTTTTTAATCAGAGGTTTAGCCTTTTTAGGACGTTGATAAGTTGGATGGTTCAATTATCCACCGCCACCCCCCTCCAAAAAAAAAAAAAAAAAAAAAGGGAAAAGATAAGCTGGATGCTTCATTTGTTATTTTGTTTACTTTGTTTATTAGTTTAAAGGAGCCCAAATCCAGTGGCTGAATATTGATAAGTTTATTCTTCACTCATTCGTAGCTTGTGTATGATGAGTTACTCGAGATAGCCAAGGAGAAGGAGGAGAAAGAGGCTAAAAAACGTCAGCGTCTAGCTGATGACTTCGCTAAATTATTACATACATATAAGGTGTGTTGTACTGTTTTGAAGACAAACGGGCTGTATTGCTTTTGTACACTTGTTTAACTTCTGGTCTTTTTCCTGCTTTGCAGGAGATAACTGCATCTTCTAATTGGGAGGATTCCAGACCACTTTTTGAAGAAAGTCAAGAATACAGGTGTTTCACCTTTTTTTTTTTTTTTTTTGTTGGCATTAAAGATGACGAACCATTTGGAGGTATTTGTTGGTTATTTATCATGCTTAAGCATCTCACTTCTAAGATCATTTCCTTTCCTTGGTGGTTTCCTGCCATGCTTTATTAGATCAATTGCGGAAGAGAGCTATAGGAGAGAGATCTTTGAGGAATACATTGCACACTTACGGGAGAAAGCTAAAGAAAAGGAGCGCAAACGAGAGGAGGAAAAGGTATGCAAATCTTTAACTATAATTTCCAAGTAATTAATGGTTAAAAATCCCATATATTCATATTGGTCACTGTTAATGAAGTTTAGTTGGTTTCAAACCTTAATTATATTGGAAGGGCGTGAAGTAATATGAACACTTTTACAATTGCATATATTTTGAGCTTTCCCTTGAATTTTCCTGAATCATGATCTGCATTTCATATTTGTATAAAAGGATACGTTTCATCTAAATCTAATGATGTTTATCTGGTTGGTTTGCAGGCCAAAAAGGAGAAAGATAGAGAAGAGAAAGAGAAAGAGAAACGGAAGGAGAAGGAGAAGGAGAGAAAGGAGAAGGAAAGAGAACGCGAAAGGGAAAAAGGTAAGGATCGAACTAAAAAAGACGAAACAGACAGTGAGAATTTTGATATTTCTGACAGTTATGGCCATAAAGAGGAGAAGAAAAAGGAGAAGGAAAAAGATAGGAAACACCGTAAACGACATCAAAGTGCCGCTGATGATGGGAGTTCGGACAAGGATGATAGAGAGGAGTCCAAGAAGTCTCGTAGACATGGCAGTGACCGTAGGAAATCAAGAAAGGTATATTGATCTATCTATTATTCGTCCATCGATGATATATTGTTTATTTATCCAACAAGTTTTAATGTTCTTCTAATGTTTCCTTTGCAGCACGCTCACTCACCCGAATCCGATGGTGAAAGCCGGCATAAAAAGCACAAGAGAGATCACCGAGATGGATCGCGTAGAAACAGTGGTTACGAGGAGCTGGAAGATGGCGAACTTGGTGAGGATGGTGAAATTCAGTAGTTTCCTATGAACCTTTTGATCCAAAATGCTAAGAAACCAATTGGGGAAGTAAGCTACCTAAGATTTATTGCTGCACTGTTGTATTTTATTAACCGAATAATCTACAACTTTAGTCACTTAACTTTTAGCTGTTTTTTATTTAATCGCTCGATTATTAAAAAAGAAACGTAGTAAAATTAGATTTTGTAGCCGCTCACACATTAGAAGCAAAGTGTTAAATGACGTGGCTACACACCTAGTGCCATTTTGCCACATGGTGTGCCTCATAGTCCACGTGGCCATGCAATATGGCATTATAAAAAAAAAGATAGGTATTACAAAGAAAAGGGGAAAAGATAAGTTTTAAGAGAATTTTGGGGTTTAGGGAATTATTAAATTCAGACCTAAAAGAAGCGAGCGAGCAAGGCTGAAATGAGACTATTTTAATAGTGATTCAGGGCTATTTGTTGAATTGATTTGGGTTCTATTTAGGATTTCCGGTGGATTTGGATGTTGGGTTTTATTTAAGAGTTTTCGGATGGGTTACTAATTGCGGCAGACATAAGTTGGTAAGTATGTCCTCTTCTCTCAGTCAGATTGTTGCTAGTGTTTCAAATACCAAATAAAATGTTGGTGGAAGTAGCACAGCACTTGCTAATAAACTTGTGTAAATGAACTCAGGTAGCTACTGCCTCTTTCATATACTGCAATTTTGTAAGACTGGAGAGGAATGCGTGTGATTATCACTCATCTTTAATCCTAGCTATCTCTGTATTGTATTAATGGCAGCCTTCTTCAACTAAAACTTCGAAACTTTTAACCTTTATTTTTAAATGTTATATATTCTGAAATTTAGAATTTGCCTGGCATGTGGCTTTCATTTGATGTAAAAGATTTCTTGGCTTTAATTTACTCGTTTGATTTCCTGGGCATCTGATATGATCATGACTAATCAATTGGAACTTTCATGTTTAAGAAAATCATAAAAATGGGTGCTTTTACTTTATGGTGGTTTGGAAGTCTACATGAATGGATCCATCCATCATTTGATAAAACCCAAGACCAGTGGTTCAATCATTAGATTAGATTAAATTAAATTAAATTTCCCTTTGTCAATCATGTAAGGCAGGTATTCCAGTGCTTTAAAACAATTTTTTTGTTGTTGTGTGTTAATTTTAGATAAAGCCAAAAGACTAAAAATTTGTTCCCATTTTTCAACTTTTGTAGATATATTACTAATTACTAGTTACTATTATCATCTAATAAATCTAAATTAGTGAGGAAGAGGAAGAAGAACCGTTAGAAAATCAGTTAGTAATTGAAATTTGAAACAAGCAAAGCAAGTAAATTACATCATGTTAGCTTTTTATATTAACGGACATTGAATCATGTCCATGACAACTTCACTTATAATCTCCTCAACGATGGCGTTTCCAAGTAGTAGCCCGGTATCCTTCTTCTGTGATTCAAAATCATTCCATTCCTGTCTTGAATCCATTATATCTAATTCCAACATTTCTTTTATGTTTGATTCATCTCCGCATCGTTTTCCCCATCCCCTTATTTTCTCACATATAACATTTTCAATCTCCTCAGATCCTAAGAACTCTTTCCCTTTGTTCTTGTTGTTTCCATGGCCATGGTCATCTACCAACTCTCTAACACAGTCTAAGACAAGCTGCTTTGTTTGTCGCAAAACCCTTTTCGATGTCAAAAACGGGGAAGAATTTGACTGTTGCAATTGTGTTAATGATCCTCCACAGCTCGATTTCTCTGCTGGCGTGTTGGTTTGGAGAAGTAAATTCCAGAGTGAAGCTGAAAATATCGAGTCCTCCGTTATTAGCTTCGGCAAAAGGAAGCTTTTCTGCCTTGTGTTGGGAATTCTTCTTGCTGTTTTAACGCATTGAGAATTAGTATTTCGTAATGATATTAAATAGGAAAGTTAAAGTGATTAAGAATGCTTTTAGCAGCTTCAAAATATACTAACTGGTATCAAATGGGGAGCCTGTTGAAGTTGATATTTCTTCTAACACTGACTGAGGGCTGTGTTGTTTACTTTCTTCCATGCACGTACCCCATGGTATCTTTGTATCTACAGCGGCCTGTTAGCTTTATTAGTAACACTAACACTAACAAACTAAAGCCCTCTATTTCCCTAACAATTAATATCAGATAGAAATCTTGCTTTATGCAAAAGCTAAAAGAGTCTTATAAAGCTTTTCTACCTTCTTTTCCTTTTCAGCGTAGGGTTTAGTAGACTTGGAATTGTGAGGAAACATCGATGGTTCATCTATGTCACTATCTGAGCATGAATTAAAAACTGTTGAGCTGCAACTGGAGGAAAATCTATCTGGCTCTGCAGATTCTTGGTTATTTTGCTCCATCTCCATCTCAGTGACACTAGGCTTTCCATCTTCATTATCGGAATTCCTGGTTCTTAAGCCTTTAATTCTAAAGAACCTGTTGCATAGTACAAACTTAAGTGCCTTGAGGAAGTGTGGAATAGCCTTCTTGCTCCTCCTTTGGCTACCAGACGTCTTTGGAAACATGCCTGAACTACCATGGCAAGGGATGAAGTTAGCTACTGAAATTAAGTTCTTTCTCACACGCCCTCTTTCTGAAAGGTAAACCTCTAAGTTAAAAGGTTCTTGCTGTTCTAGGAGGAGTTCTCCAAGTTGCCTTGCAGGCTTGGATGCTGTCGTCATTGTGGCCTATGTGAACTTGCTTTAGACTGAAGGGTTTCAGCCCTGCAGGGCTTGAAAAGCTCTATGGTTTTTAAGATTAAGCTTGTTCAATAAGGGGAATCCAAAAATAAAAAGAAATAAAATGAAGATAAGATGGTGCAGACAGGACAAGCTATTAAATGGGAAAAACAGACATATCTGTTAGCTTGGGAGTGAAAAAGTGCAGAAACAGAAGGGAAGATTGGGTATTTAAGGCTATGAAAGGGAGAGAAG
>JBBYHK010000017.1:884775-902441 GCA_038382065.1 Adansonia grandidieri | reverse complement strand
ATCTGTTAGCTTGGGAGTGAAAAAGTGCAGAAACAGAAGGGAAGATTGGGTATTTAAGGCTATGAAAGGGAGAGAAGGAAATAAAGACTTAGTCCATACAATCTCAAGGTTATATAGCTTTAACTGCTGACCCGGAGTTGCAAAGATTTTGCCCCAACACAGTAGTTGAAGTTAGGTAATATAGCCTTTTAATCTTGGCATCTTCCATTTCCAGTGTTTTATTCATTTCATTGCCTGTCTTTTGTGACTTTTAACACCTTATTCAATCCTCCAGGTTCTATCACTCTCATTTTATATGCATTCGAATTTATTTTTTGTTTTTGGTACTTAAATATGGTCCCAAAAGGCACTTGTCTCTTTTTGAATGGTGTCCCATAACTTGCCAAGGCTCATTGAATGCTAGAATTCCTAGATTAAAATGGAATACTCTATTTGTTTACATCCATTTGTATGAGCCTGAAATTTCCTCTCCATTTTCCCCTAACTCAAGGGAAATGCAATCAGCCAGTCCATATCATGGTGTTCCAAATGTTCATAACATTTATAATCTTCAATTGTGAACTTCACGCTAAAAAAGCAGCTTTCATTTTCTACCTTTTTTCTGCTTTTCTTGATGAAATGATTTGAGAGGTCCCAGTACTCGTATGATTTCTGTTTATAATTTTATAAATAAAAAAAAAAAAAGGAAAAACGGGAGCATCTTTTACTTGGGGATTTGGTTGATCAGAAATCAGAAATCAGGAAAGTGCAGTTTCAAAGTTTTGGAAAGGAGAATCTATGTCCTTGTAATGTTCTGGGATTACTTGGATAACATTTTTGTGTTAAAAGCAATTTCTGACAGATGTTCTTTTCATGATTTTGGGATTGGGTCTTCATATTTGAAACTTTCTGTCAGATGGATTTGGTGAAAAGTAGTATAAAATGAATTGAGAAAGGAAAAGGCAAAAAAAAGAAAAAAAAAAAAACCTGGAAGGCTGTAATCCATTCAACCCTGCTATCTTTGTCCTTGATGATTGCAAATCCACATTGACAATAGCTGGTTGGTTGCATCGTGATTGTATTGTATTATTACATTGTTTTTATATTTATTAAATGTATAAAATATTTTTATATTATATTTAAAATTATTAGATTTACCTGTATATTGTACTATTATTATCATAATTTGGTCAGAACATGGTCGTCCTCCGGTGAGTGTGTTCTAAAATTTGAAAGATTTTACTTGTATTTGTTGTACCTTATCGGACACACTTTTTCAGTTCATATATTCGTCATGTGTATAAAAAAATAATTATTATTTTTATATTAAAAAATATCAAACAATATTCGAACAATCAAATTCAGTAGCTCATGATTTCTCTTTAAAATTAAGATTTTAGGGAATTTAGATTCTAATTCGAGTTTACATGTAAGTGAATTTGATTAATTTATACAAAAAAAAAGGACAAAAAAATCATAAATGTTTAACATAATAAATAAAGTATTTTCAGATTTTATCCGATCTGAAACACGTCATTTTTTTTACATTAATCTAATGCGTTTAATTATATAATATACATTGGAAGAAAGCTCAAGTTTGATATGGATAATCACTAATGTTTTGTGGAATTGGTTATTACATGGTAACATCATATTAGGTGGTGTATCGATGGTGTTGAAAGAAAAAAACCATCATTGATGGGATAGGATATGGGGCCTTTGTCTCCTTCCATCGCAATCTGATTAATCCATTTAGGGAGGCAGTAGATGAGAGCAGGTTTTATATATCAACATAACCACCATACTTTTATTTCTTAGTATGCCAAAGTGATTATATATATTAGGTTCTGAATTTTCAATCTAATGGGTACTATTTCGATTATCATTTGAACTAAATTTGGATTAAAGCATTGTAGTTATTAAGATAAAAAAGTAATAATAAATATTATTTAAACTAAATCTAGATTAAACATATTTTAACTAATAGCTTTGTTGACTGATCTCCAAAGGGAAGATTTTCCTATCATGTTTCTTGTCGCTTTCTTTTTCTTTTCATTTTTTTTTTTTTGTGCGTGTTATTTGTGCATTAAAAAGCAGGGTTTGGAGTAGGATTTGATGGTTGATGATAAATGTGAGGCAATGGAAATGGCCACGGTTTCCGATTGCCAAGTTGAATATAGTAAGAACGTGTGTCAAACTGACTTCATATTCACAACCCAAAACCCAATAACACATGCAATTAATGGTACGACAATCTGATTTGAAACAATAAGAGGAACAACTAATGAGTTGATGTTCCATGTTTGCATTTCTTTACAAATAAGCTAAATTTCCCTAACTAAATATACACCTTGAATCATGGTTCAATTTGATTCTCACATTGCCTTCTAGCACATTCAAAATAAACTTAAATCACATCCCTGTAAAACATTGTTAAACCCCATTCCCAGGGCAAGATAAGAAGCTTTGAAGAAAAGGTTAATAGAATTTGAAACTGTTCCATCAATAGCTAGTTACTGATATGAATATTAACACAGTGTCAACCCACAAGGATGAGCCTATCTCAACAATCTGAGTCAACATTATCAATGAGTAGCAGAAAATTTAAGTACTTGGAAGCAAGGCCACTTAAAAAATTGTCAACCTTCTCTAGTCATATAATATATTAGGTTATCTCAGATTAACCTACCTTTCCGCACAATCAATGGTAGAGTTTCGGATTCTATCTCTTTAGAATATGCTGTAATGATCATAAATCATATGCAATATCGATAAGAATATTACTTCCAAACATGTACTTGTGACAACTAAGGTTTCAAACAAGTTTTAATTAGATTCAATATATTCAAAGAGAATGACAAATGGTCATACCAGTACCAGAAAAACAAAGAAGAAAAGAAATCGAATGGTTTCAATACTGTAGAGATTTGTGCACCTGAACTGGATTTTCAGCTCTCAATTTCTCGATTTTAGATTTGAATTCGCCGTGAATTGACATGAGTGATCTATGCCGAGAAGCAAAAGCAACACTAAATTGTTTAATCTCTTCTTCGAAAACTTTCCTTCTTTGTACTTCAGAGTTCAGGTCTTTCAAAACGTTTTCCTTTTCATCAGTTAGAAGTGTGAGCTTCTGAGACGATTCAGAGACTGTTCTCAGCAATGAATCTCGTTCTTCTTTCAACAGCTGAAACTCTGTTTCCAAGCCACCATATCTTTCTATAGAAGCCTCCAGGAACCTTTTATTGAGATCTAACTGTTTCTCCAAGTTTTCATATTTTTCCTTGACAGTGTTGAGTTCATTGCTCAGCTTCTGAGATGATTCAGAGACCGTTTTAAGCAATGAATCTCGTTCTTCTTTCAACAGCTGAAACTCTCTTTCCAGGCTACTGTATCTTTCTTTAGAAGCCTCCAGGAATTTGTTATTGAGATCTAACTCTTTCTCCAAGATTTCATATTTTTCCTTGACAGTGTTGAGTTCATTGTTCAGTTTCTCCTTCCAACTAGCAGTTTCTTCACCCAGAGTGCAGCCCTTCCACATTTAAAAACTATACTTTAAAACAGGATATAAAGCAACCTTCACTCTCTAATCAGTCTAGAATGTAGGAAGCAGCTAAAACATAGTGCATTCTACGAAGGAGGACACAAAAGGGTTGAATCACACTCATAAAGCAGATGCACATGCAGAAAACAAACAAACATTTGAAACTCACCTGCATTTCTGACAAAACGTCCTCATAAATATATTTGCTACTTGCCCCAGATTCACACAATATTTGAGGCATTTCTTGAACGAGTAATGCTTCTTGTTTAAGTTCAGATATTTCTCCCATTAATTTGTCATTCAATTGTATTTGTTCTGCATGCTTTCTCTGTGAATGTCATTCAATTGGGACAGTTAGAGCAAAGAAATACACATGAAAGCATGAATTATTGGGAAATTAAGGGGTCAAAAATGTCAATTTGCTATGGTGCAACTTAAACAAGTAGCTACATACTTACTGATTATGAAATGTGGTCGGTATATCAATATATACCCACCTTGCTTTCTCACAGTTCAGATTACCAAAATTATGACAATCATGCTTCGGTAAAGAGTCTCATCACGCATAAGTACCCAATGATACCAATCAATAGAAGTAGGCATTTGAAAAATGAGAAGAAAAGAAAATTCTTTCTGAAATGCTAGCTGAATCAGTCACCAGAAACACCAATTAATGCATTTAAAAGATGACAGAGTTATCAAGACAGAAAGTGGAACGTAGACCACGTACTGACCTGGAGTTCATTCTTCTCTCTGATGACAAGTTCTAGCTGTATCTTGAGATTTTGGAGTTCTTGCTTGTAATTATTATTTGAACAATCCTGATAATGCAGCGATATAGTAAAATTTATGCGGTTGTTCTTACAGCCAATACCATTTATCACACACAAGGGCCTTAGTAAAAAAACAATAGCAAATAACATGTATAATCCCAATTGCAAGATAAAGAAAACATGACTTTGAATTATTAACTCACAGGAGTTTTATCTTCTGGCGGAAAGGATTGGACTTTTCTTGCAGGAGTTGTTTGAAGTGAATCAAGGTCTGCAACATAGCCCTTATTCATTTTGAACCAAGTGTCCTCATCAGCTACATTGCTAAAAGAATCTGGAAGAGGACTGAAATCAGGCAACTGGGAATAATTTGATCTCATGGCAACAAAGGCGTTGCTAGCCGCTTTAAAACAAGGGGTTTTGAAATCATCTCCTCGATCATTACATTCATCCTTTGGGCTTTCTTTCATCGAACCCTGCCTTCACCAAAAGTAACTTTATAAGATCATACAGAGATAAGTGCAAAAAGAAAGAATTTCGAATACAGCCCCCCACCCCCTCTTCCTCCCCCCCCCCCAAAAAAAAAAAAAGAATTGAAGCTAAAATAATGAATAATTCTTTAATCAGTCAACTTTAAATTTGATGCCAAACTTCAGTATTAGAGAATGAATCAAATTTATGTTAAACACGATTATCTCTGAACCACGCCTAGAATTCAAATTAACTTGTACAGGTCTCCAGATTATAGTATAAAATGATATTTGCAACGATAATTCAGTCACTGCCCTAGACATCATTCACAAATTTGTCCATTAAAAGTTACACATTTGCTGTAATCTGAAGATACACGTGGCAGAGGAAGGTATAATAGGGGCATGAAAGCAGGAATTCATGTACTTCAATGGCTTCAGATTTGTGATCCCCTGAAATGCTGAAAGAGGCAGCCAAGAAGCCAAAAGGAAAAGCTACAATTCTAAAGCTAAATGAAGTGGTCTAAAAGATGGAAAGATGCTTGGATTTTCAAGCAATGTTGCTAAAGGATACTAAACATAGGTGGTGGTCTTGTAGTCTAGGAACCACAAGCAGACTAGGGAGCAAATTTACAGCAAATCTAAAGGGCTAAAAGAAACAGAAATTTCTATGCTTCGTAGTTTGCAAAAGTTATACCTGACTAGAACTTCTATCACCGTCTGAAACCAGACTACTTAGGTTTTCAATCTTCAACTGCTGGTCTCTAATGTGCTGTTCACGCTCTTTGTGTGATCTCCTTTCCTCTTCCAGTTCCATTTCGAGCTTCTCACGCTCTAGTTCATACTGCAAATTGGAATATCCAAATAAAAAATATATGTATACGCTAAAAATTGATGATATAAGATGATAATGCAGTTTCTGGAATTAAAAATCAATGAACCTTAAGCATGTCATTCCGCAGTTTTAATATCTCTTGCTCCAGCACCTCAGAACGGGACCCCTGAACACAATTAAACAATGTTAGATAGCTTTTAGAGCTATTGTTAGTATATTGGACCTAATCCTCACCTGAAGCTTGCTGCGCAGCTCCTCTATCTCTAACTTTTGCCTTTTCAGTAAGGCTGCATCTGTCAAAATCTTCGAACAATTTAACCAGGATTAGTTTCATGTCAAACTCATGTGAAATCAATTAAACAAAATTGACGAGAATCAAAATGGAGTATTACTCATGTTTGTCATAAACTAATATAAAACATATTTCTTGATTTAGCTATATAGACTGGAGTTGGAAATCCATGTATTAGATGATAATGTGGTCCAATAAAAGCGAAATGAACACACCTCATTCACTTGGGCACAGTTAGTAATGCACTTAGCTCTGCTAGCAAACAGGAGAGTTCCCTTTGTTTCCTCAATGTGCACCTAAACATATAATATCACAATTAAACCAAATGCTCTGTTGAACATACCATATCTCCCCTTCTGCAAAAGGAAAAAAAAAAGAAAAGAAAAGCCATCGAATAGCCACAGATACACACTCAAAAGAAGGCTACCTCTTCTGGTGCTACAGTACATATAATTGAAGTTTTGGCATTCCCACCTAGAGCAGTTTGGAGTATGCGGGTTAATTTACTATCACGATAAGGAATATGTGCCCTGCATTTGTCAATAAGTCATGTTTAGAACATGGTCATTCTATTCTATACATACAAAGTTACTTCTCAAAGGAAAAGCAATACCTTTGTTTTGCACCATTACTAAGTTTGTTAATTACATTACCAAGAACCATTAAGCTCTTGTTAATATACTTTCCTTCCCTCAAACGTACTCCGCCAGCTCCAGTCTTAGCAATCCGCTCAGAACCAGCCAAATCTACCAAATTCTACGAAAAAAAAAAAGCATAGATTAACAGGATAAACTAGGAACTGGATAAAAGAAAAATGATTTTACAGCATGATGAGACACAAACCAAAACTGAGACGCGTATTGCATCACCGGAAGAGCCTGTATCATTTCCCTTGCTTTCTATCACCTAGCAATGTAAAAGAAATATAACAAAATATTAAAGGTAAATTTCATTCAGATAATAACTAGAGTAATATTCATGTTCAGCAATATGGTAAAGGAACATACCATTCTGAATATTGTATGAGACCTACTACTTCGTGCATTCATATTTGTCTCACCAAAATGCCTATTAACTGTGAGAAAACTGAAGAGCGACTTAAACAAAATATTAAAAAAAATAAAAAATCTGCCATATAAAGCTAAGGGCAAAAATAAGCAGTTTAAAGGACCTTCTCCTGACTCTAGGAGCTTTATAACTTGTTCAGCGTTGTTCACAATTTCTTCTCTGAGACCCGCTACGAAGATCCCAC
This sequence comes from Adansonia grandidieri, assembly GCA_038382065.1. NCBI lineage: Eukaryota > Viridiplantae > Streptophyta > Magnoliopsida > Malvales > Malvaceae > Adansonia > Adansonia grandidieri. Next base: position 895,299 of record JBBYHK010000017.1, on the reverse strand, counting down.
GCTGAATAACAAGAAAAATCAATTATTTTATGTATTAGGGATACACAATTGAAACGTTATCGGAAGTTCAATCAATGGCTGACCTCTAAACTCTCATGAATCTGCAATTTCTGATTCTCTACCGCGAAAAGATCGTTAATTTCTTCATTATAAATTTCCATGTAGGAAACTCGGATGAGAAACTCACGATCAGAAATCTGGAAATGTAATTCAACACCAAGAAAACCAAAGTCAAAGCTTCAATTTTGAAAAATCTAAGCTCAATTGGAAAAAATTATTTTTTTAAAAAAAACCTAATTGATTTAAATTACCATCTGTATTTTCTGAAATATATCGTTAACAGCTCGATGAATAATTCCGGGATCGTTCGATGAACCATTCATAGTGAAGGTCTTGCCACTGCTTGTTTGTCCATACGCAAATGCAGTCCCTAAAAACATTAAAAAAAAAAAAGAAGTAAATGCATTACTAATCCATCAAGTTGAAACAGATCATCAAAATTAGGGCTTAAAAAAGTAGGAAAATTGAACCGTTAAAGCCGTCGACAGCAGCATGAATAACATCCTTTGTAAGAAGCTCATAAACCTCAGCATTTGAGCAACTTTCGTCGAAAACATGATCTATAAACAAACAAAAGGAGTGAGAACTAGAATTTAAATGGAGAAGAAAACGGAAAACACTACAGGGAAAATGAGATTTTACCGAAAGTGTAAGAAAGGCCAGAAATTGGGGTTCCATGAACTTTGTGAAGAGAGATTCGGTTATCGTCGACTCTCCAGAAAGTTCCAGAAGAAGTTTCTTGGGAGATTGGAGGTCTTACTCTCACTGCTACACAGATCTTCTCAGCCATTTTCGTTTTTGAATTTTTGAACATTGTGTTACAGGGAGGAGAGGCGGGATCTTTATGCTTCGTTGCAAGGCAAGGAATTGGATTTGAATAATTTGGGTTCACTGGAAAGCCCAGGTAGAATTTTCATGGCATTTGCGTTAGCCTAGACTGGAGGATTTGGTCCCACTTTAACTGGTCTCCTGGTCCAGGATTTTTAGCCAATTTCGGCTTTTTAACTGGCCCATGTCTAGCAATAAAACGGGTTTAGTGGCATACAATACAAGAGTCAAAGGCACCATAGTTTGGTAGTAAGGCGGCGACACAACTGACGGTCGAAATTAAAGGCCCAACCAGGATTTTTTTTAGAATAGTTCCCAAAAGCTGAAAATCTTTAAATCCCAATGCCCCTCGGCTTAATTTCAGAGGCCTTCTTAGCTCACAAATAAATGGATTTTTGAGTTTAAAAGTGAACGTAACCACAGTCCAGAAAGATAAAAAAGTAATGCATATCTAAGTTTTTACAAGCAGTCTCTATATTGGCAAAACTAAATTTGATAGCATGCTGGAAAGCCACAGTAAAATACCGAACATAAGATTAATATATGACACAAAAAAAAAAAAATACACGAATTTCCCAAATCTAATTGAATTGGTTGGCCAATGAGAAAAAGAACCATAAGAGTGGAAAGCACTTTGTAATTTTTTAAGTCATGGAAACTGAGGAACAACACTCATCGAGTCTGCTAAAACTAGCTCAATGCTGCAAAGAAACAATTCCTAGGCAAATGGAAGGAGTAATGATAAGCGATAGCAATAGCATTTGCCATAGAAGATATATGAAGGTCGATCGTAAAACTTTGCGTTCACTGGGAATGTAAAATGGAATCTGATACAATGAAGCAACATAAAGAACAGAGTAGCATTTACAATTTAATAATGTACGCTATTTCATCATACAGCTTTAACACACTCAACCCTACACCAAAATATGTGGGGGATAAAGATAACCCCCTTTCATGCTCTGGAAGGTGGAATTTTTTGACATCTTTTGCAAGTGCACTTCTCAAATGCATTTTCCTTCCACAGGTAGCATCTGCTCGTCTGTTTTGCAGATTCTGGCAACAAGAACTACGGGACATTTACAAGTTCACTGGAGGACTTCCCTGAGTTTTGTTATAACCAAAAAGAGAAATTAGCACACTTATTGGCAAGCACAGTAAAATCAGTGGAGGAAGCAAATGCAATTATGAAATATGATCTCACCTTGAACAAAAGATCATAAGCAATGTGTTCCCAGGGCAATGTTATAGACATTAAGCAGCATTTGAGAGGTATCATCTCTTCATCAGAAGTAGAAGTTGCAGCAGCAGCTGCATAAGCATGCTTTGCTGCTACAGATGCAACAGAAGCTGCTTTACGAACAATTGAACCAAGTCCGAAACCTCTTTTTGATATAATGGGCGAAAAAGGGCCTGAATCCATCTTGCTTTGGTCTGGTAGAGAAAGATAGTTTCAGCATTTGACTCAATCCTTGCATGCACCACTCAGTATAATCAATCAACTAATATCTATTTCATTAAGCTAACCAGTTGCCCTTAACAAGAGGAAATATAGAACACTTAGTGTTGTCAAGGGCGCAAGACGCACTCTAGGCACTAAAACTATTAAATTGCCTGAGGCACAAGGTGCAAAAGAACCTCTTGCTTGAGTAAAGTAAAACCTAATATGTATGCATGTCTGTTTTTGTTTGTGTGCTTAGGGTCTGTTTATCCAACAAAACATGCAAAATTTACTTTTTCATTTTTGGCCAATATGCATGATTTCCTTATGGTCCTGTGTTTGCTGTTGTATACTCAAACATTGAGAAGTAGAAAGTTTGAGATTGTCTCCTATTTTACTATGAGAGGTAAAATCTATGAAAATTAAAGAGAACTTCAATCAGGCCTCTTTTTTTTTTTTTTTTGGGCTCTATCACCTTACACAAAAGTGTCAAGGAGTAGTACTAGGCGTGTGCCTTATCAAATGTGCCTCGTCTTAAAGAGTCTAAGGCACTATTGTTGTCTGGTGCTAAGAAGTAGAGCCTACTAAGCGCACGCCTTAACAACACTAAGAACATTAGGAAAAAGAAAAAGTCTTCTTACTAATTTCCAAAAGCAATGGCATCCAGATTGTTCACAGTTCAAACACTTGCACAAACTAAAGCAACAGAACATCATTAATAGATAACTACTAATTACCACTTACCATAATCCACGATACCATCACATTTATCATCACTTTGAAGTGTGAATTGATCAATCGGACACAGGAAAATTTAGGTTTTGACAAGTTAAAACTTGAGAAACATAGGTCATAATCAACTTACACTATATAGAAACATTTAATCTACATAAGCATTGACAACTAAGGAAACAAAGAAGAAAGTGAATTTTTGAAGATAGTTTGTAAGAAGGAATTTCTTACTGACCCACAACACCTGAAACAGCCACTTCAACTTCCCCACGTCCTCCAGGACCTTTCATGTAAAGTCTATCTGTTTTGCCAGAGGAATGACCAAGTGACAGAAGACTTCCAAATCTAGAACTCCCAGCTGAGAAAGAAAGACAAATGATATGAGATGAGAACTTAAAAAGCATGAAGAAGACATTAAGAACAAACTAAAAGCTAATGATAGGCTGTTTAGAACGTAAGCTAAGCAGTCTACATGTTTTGCACCCTTTAAACTAGACCAAGCTTACTCAACATAAAATCAACTGGAAGTTTACAGGCTTAATGTATCTGTTTTTCCACATGCAGATTACCATTGTTATTTGCGATAAATGAAGAAAATGTTGCATTAGAAGGCACCAACAGAGTGCCAACCAATTGTAGGACTATACTAAAAGGTGAGTTAGTTGTTGCTTAAACAAAAGAACACAATCCAATGTCAAATAAGCCATGGTTACATGTTTATGAACACAAAGCAGAGAAAAATATATTATCAGACGATACGCTAAGATTTTGCAGAATTCTGAATGAACAAAAACAGAAGCCAATTCTTAGAAAGAGTAATTCCAGGAAGGTATACCATCATATGCATCCCGAACCATTTGATAGCTGACAAATCCAGAAAAAAGTGTGAGCTGCAACAACAAATTAGCAGCATGTCAAGTTGTCTGCAAACTGATCTTCTAATTACTGTTGCACGAATATACGCGGCTTTTCACAGAATCAATGCATATAAATACAGAAAACTCAAGCATCAGTCAATTTGATGCTAACAATATGTTATTTACGATTCACATCTTCAAAACCAGTTCATGATAATAAAATATTCCAAGTTGGCATCATTAAAACGATAACAAAAGGTTAGGAAAAATATTTTTCTTCTCATGCATATCTACCCCTTTCATGGTTTACGTTAATACACATTGGATGTTCACAGGAAAATGTAGAGTAATATTCTTTCTGCACTAAAATGCATCATCATTAGAACACCAAAGGCAGGCCATTTAAATCCTAGTCAACCATGCCACCTCACTCTCCCCTTACTGATCAATCCATAGTTGACAGCAAATATAAATTTTAAAAATCCAGCATTCTCTCTGTTGGTGTCTTAACTACAAGTAACATCCATTACAAGCAAGAACAAAACAAAAGTTCATGATTTTCTGAGAGAGGAGGGAAGGGAATATTTACAAGTGATTTTGGGCAAATAGTTATCTCTGTATTAAAAGAAACAAAATCATTTTGAAATGTTCATATGCAATTTCCATTTTAAACCAAGTAAAAATTTAGTGCATTTGACAATCATAAAGCGACAACAAATACCAAGCAGTTCTAAGTACCTCCTTCAGATGTGAAGACTCTGGTTGATCATGGAACTAAGACACATAAATTATCACAAAGGACCAGAGAAAGGAACTCAAACCTTACTATTTTTTGTCTTCATAGAATTAGTATCTACTCTCAATGGTAATTTGTTACTGGAACTGCTATAATCCGTATCCTTTTCGCTAGGGAATGCTGCCCCATCAAGTGCATTGAGAAGCACACAATAGCAATGATCCGTATCTGTCAAGACCTGCATGAGGAGAAAAATGTCACAGCAATCTATTAGAGGCCCTACAATTAACCAAATAAAAAAACTCCTCTTTTCGTGAAACCCCGCAATTTCATTATAATGAACAAAGAACAACAGGACAACAGTATAACCAAGAAAGGATGCAAATCTACAATAATAGAAGTGGCTTTGGTCCTTAAGCATGCTTCAGAAATAACAAGTTCCAACTTCTCATAAGCTCAAGTGCTGTTAAAATGGGTTGCAAGAGGAAGGCAGTAATAGTAGCCAAGCTGAAACCCATATACCACTCGAAACTTATTCTTAGGCAAAAAGATCAGTAGTTTACTTAATAGGAAATTTCATTGTAAATAAATTAATTTGAAAAAAAAAAAAAATCACAATATCATATGCATTTATGCATCTATATGATCATAAACAAACTGATTGGTAACGTTATAAAGAAAAAGAAAGCAATTACCACTGCATCAAAAGTGGAGTCAAAATCGTCTATCGCGAAACAGATGTCTGGATACGCCGGTGTTGTTTCTACTTCCTATAACCATGCGACTGAGTATGCCATGAAATTGAAAAAAAAAATCTCAATATCACCATGATTTCCTGAAAATAGAAAGGCTTGCCTTTTTTGAGTCCAAATGAAAATTTACTCGACTAGGAGATGCATAAACGGTCTTCACAACCTACAGGACAGCAGAATGAAAGCTCGAAGATTAGATAATGCAGCAACCAAATGTCAGCACGAACATTAAGCAATCCTTTCAAGTAGCAGTATTTGATTTAGCATAAAAAACAATTCAAGTTCTGGGATTCAAATTGCAAAAAATTACCAGGCTATGGCTTATAACAAGAAGGACGAATTCAGTGATTCACATAGCATGTTCAAAGCAATATTACATGTTTATTTCTAAAATTCTTAGCACCAAATTTCGTCAGTTTTTTTTTTTTCTCTGATGACAGATATTAGTTACAAAATACAAACAATTCCAAAAAGCTAAAGATATAAATGTCCTCCTAAAGGTTACTGACATTATTAATTACCTTACAGCAGGAATTACCTTGTAGATAGCAGAGAGTGGTGTATCTTGCCCTGCTTGATGATTTCTAAGGACATGGTGACTGAAAAAGGGGAAAAATAACTCATAGTTCAAGTTTAATCATAATCTAACACACTCAAGCTATCCAACAAAGTAAAAAAAAAAACCTTAAGCAGCAAATAAATATCTCTTTTCTTTCTTAAACTTCAAAATTCAAATTCAGAGACAGAAAAGTTAGTTCACCAAAAGGGCAGAGGGGAGGAAACAAAGAGACATTGCTACAGTGATAAGAAACAAAATATATCATGTAAACTTTAGGACAGTATCAACCATTAATATTTTAAGAACAGTATATATTCAGAAAAATAAATAAAATATGTATCACATTGTAAGGTTAAGACAAGACACATTTAAGTGAAGAAGTTGCCTGCAAATCGCCACTGTTACAGAGTATGAAGTATGGGCAATCATATTCAAGTAAAATGAGCGCCTCCAATCCACTACTGATAAACTCTCACCAACTAACTTATCCAACTGTTTCAAAAAGGGTAAACACAATTATACTAAGTTGCATTAAAGATAACCCACCGTTTGTGCCAACGGCATTATAACAAAACGCTATGGAAAGTGAAATGGAAGAAACTTAAACAAAAAAAAATAATAATAATTCAGAATCAAGTTGTTTTCGACTTTCTTTTACCTCAGGTGCCCACCTGCGTACAAAGTAAGGAGCGACGCCTTCGTCATTATCATTAAAACCATGTCCCCTCTGTAGCATCATAAATTGAAACAATTAGCTTAATATTCCAAAGCTAAAAATTCTATTATTTTAGAGATAACAAGAAGTTATCGAGATTTAATACCCATTTTCGGACGAAGAATATGAGATCATCGTCTTGGCGACCTCTCGATTCCTTACCCCGAACGAAGTACAAATCGAAGACGTCGTGCCAAAATTGGCCGTCCATTTCAACGTCCGAGGCATCTTGTTCGTCCACCGTCGTTTTCCCCAACAAATTCGAGTGCTTTTTAACCATGCTCAGTAACTCAAACCTACCACAAAATTAACATTGTTATTCGAATGCGAAATCGTGGAAGAAAGAAAATCCTAATTTCAATTTATTTACCTCGAAGGGGTTTCTTCTCCAATTTGGAGCATGGTTTCTCTCTCTGTCTCTCTCTCTCTTTAGTGGCGGTTGATGCGATGCGGTTCTTTCGATTGAATTTCAGTTTAATGTGCCGTCGAATCAAATAGCTTTTTGGAGATTTCGGCAACGGATTGGGGATTTTTACTTTCTTTGTGCGACAATTTTAAGGTAGTTAAAACGGGCGGATTCTGATGTTGCAGCTTAGCAGAAATCAACCTTGCCTGTTACGTTCTAACTGTGCTCTGAGAGAGAGAGAGAGAGAGAGAGAGAGATAGAGACGACTTTTCCTTGACAAACGGTAAAAGCCTTGGTGCCAGCTTGGAGGGATCCAACGGTGTCGTTTTTCTTTTTCCTTCTCTCCCCCTCCCCACCAAAGATTAAGCTAATGGACAAAGTTTTAGGGCTTGACCCGACCTAATACCGAAGTACATCATTTTTTTAAAGTGGATTTTGGTCCTGAACCTATAACTGGACTTTAGTCCATAATAGCTAAAATGGCCCAATTAAGAAAAATGAGATTTGCTCATCATTTTTTATTATGAAATTTACATAAATAAATAAAATTTTATACATTTTTTTCTTCTTTACTATAGGCATTTAACCATTTTATTAGGAAAAATAGGGTACTAATATTTGGAAAAAAAATACAAAATTAGAAGGCATTAGAATTTTTTTTCCCAAAATATCCAAAAAACAATAATAGAACTATCAATCAATTTATAACCCAAGAAAGGCATTAGAATCTAAATCTAGCCATCAATTAGGCATTTCTTGAATGAATTTAATCAATGTTAACACACAAGGCTTACATAGTTGTCCTACTGTCAAACTACAAAAATGTCTCACTTTAGACAATTAAATATCCCATGAATCAAACGTCTCTTTAACTAAAGCTAAATTAAAGGTTAAAAATAAAAGATTAGGAGACGATATTTGGTGGGATTGATTTGAAAAATGTTAGAAAGGGATAGGCCTTCTTTGTTTCTCGACTCGATTCCTGTCCATGTTTCCGTCAGGAAGCATAATTTTTTTTAAAAAAAGAATTTTACCTCTAAAAATTAATAACATGTAATAATATCTTTATTTAATATACTAAAATTAATAAATAATATTATTAACTTTTGCATTTAATATAATATTTTGCTCCAAATAATATAATGACACTCGTTAGCTAATATATTTTTTCAACGAGAATGTAAGACGGTGAAGCTTGAAAGGGCAACCAATGGGAAAAGGTGTGGATTTTGCTGTTAAACAAGAATCCTCCATCTTTGGATTCCGTGCTTGAATTCAGAGAAAAGATAAACGGTATTAGTTAAACCCTAATCAGTATCTAAGTAATATTTAAACAAAAAAAAATGTAAATAGCAAATTGTTTTTAATTGAATAAAAATAATATATTTTGCTTAATCGATACTATTTATAAACATCAGTTAAAAATTATTTAATTATTAATTTAAACAAATTTTTTTACATTTGATGTATTACTTTAGTGAACTTAAAAAATTAATTAATTATATATTTCTTTATTTTAATATCATCTTAATTTATGGTTAATGACATTGATTAACATTTTTCATATATTAAATATAAAAACATATAAATAATAATTAAATAATTAATTATCAGCTGTGCATGCTCTGTAGACTTAGTGTTCATTAAAACTAGGGTTAAAAAGTATTGAAAAAGAAAAAAGAAAATGCAGATGAAGCTTAATGGAGAAAATATTGAATTTTATTCTTAAGATGAGAAAAAAATAGTAATATTTTAAGCAATACCAAATAGCCAAAACTGGAAAACTAAGCAGTGCCGAAGTTGATACAAATAACATATATGAGAGGGGAAAAAGAAGTTAAATTAAAGGCAAAATCACCATGATAATATACAGCCAGATCCAATTTCTGGTTTTGATGTTTACAGTTTAATTCTTTATTAATAATGGAGCAATCAAAGTCCTATGAAATTTTATAATAATATAGTACAATTATTCTGAGAAAAAAAGTTATGACTGTTGGGATTGATTCATATTGAATGTCATCAAGTGTCCGTCATAAATATGAGACGATAAAAAATCCCACTTTACTCATTCAAATGCAATGACAATGAATAAGAATAATTTAAAAGAATTAAATTACTTTCATGCCATTAGACGGCAGCATGCGCTTAGGGAAGATCCAACCTTAATGATTTAATGAAACATGAAAAGAAAAGAAAAAAAAATTCCTTCTGTCTTCAATGAATATATATATATATATATATAAAATAAAATTGATCAGAATTTGTCAGTTTTCAGCAAATTATTGAATTATGAAGAATTGGCCTGAAAACATGTTGTGAAAAAATTATAAAAGCTTTTAATTAAGATCATAAGGAGAGATTTTCTTATTTTTCTTTATCTCATATTCATTGCAGAAATTCAAACGAAAGTAAAGTATTTAACTCCTTTAAAAATCAATAATTGCCAAATCCACCCCAAAAAAGCCATAATAACCCCATTAAAACTTTCACAAATCTAAAAAACGACCGGTTATATTTAAAACTTACCCAATTAAGTAATAAACAAAAATTATTTACTAAACTTTAGTCTTGAAAAAATGCTGCCTCAATTCTCCTCCTTTCTTCCCTTTGCCTGTCCTCCTCCTCCTGCTAGTAGTAGTTCCAGCTGCATGCCTCACGTTGCTATCACTATGAATCAACGGCACGTCGTTCGCTTCCTCGCTGTCGCCCTCCGTGGCTATCCGGATGCACGAACATCGTTCTAGTGATGCAAAGAATGCAGTTGCAACACCATTGATGAACCACATAATAACGCCATCAAGCTTTCCACACCCACCAGCTGGTGAGCCAGCATCGGTACTGGAGGATGATGACGAGGGCCGAACCACCCTAGACTCGACGTTATTCAAACGAAGATTGAAGAAAGAAGAGCAGCTACTAGTACTGGAAGAAGTAGCGGCAGCCATGAGTTTAATTGGTACTAGTAATAATTATGCAAGACCTTGAAGAACTGCCACAGAAAAGAGAGAGGTTTAACTAAAGTTTAGGATGTCCCCTTAAGTTATTTAAGAGACTGAAATTAGGGTTGTCGTTTAATTATTACTATAATAAATCTGAATTCCTGGATATGCCCTTAATTCATTGTGGAAATACACGGGCATCTTATTGAAAGTAAATACCCTTGATCATGACTTGTGCGCGTGAATATCTTTACTGTGATCCATGATTGTGACCGAAAAAGTTGTCATATTGTTAAAGTTCTGATTTTTTTTTCCTAAAATGGGGTCGGGGTAAATTCTTTTATTTTTAATATTTGGAGAAAAAATCGAATCTTTTCGTTCTCTTATTCAATTTTAATTAACATTCTATTTATGATATATTCTTCTACAGTTGAAAGCAAAGGTAATGTCACGGGCATTAATTAAGGTGACAATTATTTCTCATAGATATATAGTC